>CAJQZN010017069.1:0-19519 GCA_907164685.1 Colias eurytheme | reverse complement strand
GCCCGTGGTACATATGAAAAATAGATGTTGGCCGATTCTCAGACTTATATATGCACAGAAAATTTCATGAGAATCGGTCCACCCGTTTCGGAGGAGTATGCAGACTAACATTGTGACACGAGAATTTTATATATAAGACTAGCGGCCCGCCCCGGCTTCGCCCGTGGTACATATGAAAAATAGATGTTGGCCGATTCTCAGACTTACCCGATATGCACAGAAAATTTCATGAGAATCGGTCCACCCGTTTCGGAGGAGTATACAGACTAACATTGTGACACGAGAATTTTATATATAAGATTAATTATTATCTTCCTTTTACATAATATATCTGTTGACTAGCGATTAAACATTACTCATTTCGCGTTAGAAGTTTAATGTAACCATATCCAGGGGTTTTATATGTTACAAAACAATTGTTATCATCATTTGTGTGTATTATTAAATTTAAGGAAATTATTATTAATTATTAAAATTTTAAATAACTGTATGTCCCTTGGCATGCACATCACGATAACGAAAATTATAGTTAAATATATATTTTATTCATGATCCAGTTACAAACAAAATCGCAATTATTATGAAGGCGAAAGTTTGTAAGTATGGATGTATGGATGTATGGATGTTTGTTACTCTTTCACGTAAAAACTACTGAATGGATTTGAATGAAACTTTACCACAATATAGCTTATACATCAGAATAACACATAGGATATCCTATGTAGGTTTTATCCCGGAAATCCCACGGGAACGGGAACTATGCGGGTTTTCCCTTGAAAACGCGGGCGAAGCCGCGGGCGGAAATCTAGTACGACAATAATTATTGCCATGGTTATTGTTTTGATCAACTGCTAAACGATTTAAATACCCTAATCGATACACAATATCTACTATCTGGCTTTCAACACATCGCATTACGTTTGTTATCTTCCTGAAGTTTTACATCAATGATCGGGATTTTCCTTTGATGGCACATTGTTTGGTTTCACTTTGATTCCTAGCTACCGTTTGATTGGAGTAAACAATGTCGTAAATTTCTTTGTGGGTTCTTCAGTTAATTGAGGTTATTCTATTTTCGCTTTCATTCACGAATTGATTGACGTGGCTTTCTTTTGTGCGTTTTACAATGTTTTTGATTGGTATTTTTCTTTGTTCATCTACTTCTGGTTTAATTGATGCTGTCTTTGCTTGGTAAATATTGAACTGTCGTTATTAAAACTGTAGTTATTAATTCAGGTATTTCTGTACTAAAGCTCATGTTATGATGACGCAGTGACAGATTTTTTGGTAGGTATATTTGATAACTAGCGTTTTGTTTTTTGGTAACTTTCACTCCATCACTTTCAGTTCTTTTAGTTTTCAGTAAGCTTATGCAGCCTTCTCTGTCCATAATTTCGAACCTATAGCTCAGAATATATAATAGTACTCTATAGGTCGAATTAACAGCAATTAACTGTGCATATTTGCGTGAAAGAGTAGCTAACATCCAACCAAAATTAAACGTTCATAGTTATTTATTAATACCGCTATGTTTATTCAATGTTTACAATCAAAAAGTACACACAAATCTTGTAAATAGAAACTTATAATTTATCAGAGTTATCGTCTAAACGGCTGGGAGGTAACAATTCAATTACTATCGTGTCGGAAGGCGGTGAGCTTAGCTTTAGATTTATGTGTTTGGAGTTGAGTGCCCGACTTAATTACTATGTATCGCTTGGGATGAGATAGAATGGTGAATCTATTTGGGACTCTTGTATGATCCCATTAGATGTGCAAAATTTCACTAGCGGACAGATACGCATGCAAAAGCAAGTATTTATAGGGCTTATCTGATAGACTGGTGTCTGGTACTTGCGACATCACTGAGGAGTTTCCCGAAAATTTGTTCAGAGGCTTTCGTGTGAAGAAGTTACAAACGAGTACAAAATTTAGCATATAATTAAAACATTAGTATAGTGGGAATTGGGATATGAAATACAAAGTACGAACTAATCCGTAGCCGTTCACTGTACAATCGAAAGTGTGAATGTTTTTACTGCTTTAAGGAGTGAAAAGATTTAATGAATTTTAGGACAGAGTGACCGTGATTGCATTTAGATGGACATTAGATACTAATGAAAATGATAAATATCGATTTTATCCACACTACAAGTAAGTTCAACCATTACCAGTTTCCACTGATTTAAAGTAATTTAAAATCTTTTTAAACCTCTAGAAGTATACAACCCTAAATATAATATCATTGTACCATTGTTAGATCCAAGTGGACTACACCAATTACTGATAAAGAGATCCGCGTAATTGCTATGTGCAATGCTTACCCTTAAATTTATTGCTTATAAATTATGTTAATGTTTCAATTGCATTACGATAGCCACAATTTGCTTTATCAATAATAGATATTATGATTTTCAAACATTAATTGTCGAGTTAGAATTAGTATTGAGATGTTTGTTTATGTTTCTGTTTTGTTTTATTGTTGAACTTTACGGCTTTTTATATGAGTTAAAATCAATTTAGCGAAGGTGTAATGTACTGTATAGGTATTTATTTGATAATTGATTGTTTAAAATTGCTGTTTAGTCTGATTTTATATTGTCTGTAACTTACTAGAAATATCGGTAATGTCTTAGGTATAATAATATTAATAACAATAATCACAAAAAAGGGTAATATAAACAAAATTGCGTTTTCAAACAACGATTACAGAATACCTACCTTCCGTAAAGATAGATTTAATATATATAGAGTTGGTGGTGAAACTTTAACTTGACAAAGAGCTATAATATGTTATTTTTACAAATACAGCTTTTGACATGTATTCAATAATTCATAACTATTGTTTTCTAATTTCACGGACTTGGGCAGTTCAATGCTCCGGAAGGTAGAGCCCTTGGGAACAATGAATTTGTTCATTAATATTCGGACAAAACGTATCTTTTTCTATGTTTAAAAATGAAACCTTGCATGGAGTAAATTAATAAGGATTTAAATTGAACCATAAAGGTTTGAGCAACGGAAAATTAGGAACACGAAAAAAAACAGCGTATGTGCCGACTGCCGAGCACGTGTCATCGGTGAAACTTCTTTGGCAAGATTCAAGGATATCAAAATCGTCGCCTTAGGTACTCCATGACGTGACGGTATTGCCATCACGAAAACCTTGAAATTTTACCCTCAACGCCCTAAAGAACTTCAAGAACAAAAAAATATATTCCACCAAAAGTGCTCTTTTAATTTCTAAAAGCCTAGTACATTGTTTTGGATTTCGAGCTTGTTTGTAAACAATATCGGATCCTGCTATCACATGATCTCTTCCTATTTCTGACAACCTGGTACAATGTTTTGGGTTACGGGACTGTTTTGTAAACAACGGGCGGGGCTTGTGCAGCTATCTCATTCTTATTTATCTATAGCAAAAAATATTGCACTGTCCTTCTTTAGAATTAAAATTATCTATAATAAAATTACTTAATTATATTTTCAATCGGTTTGGTTTGTAATACCTCTACGCAGACTCTCGATTTATAAAGTTCATTTTTAATAAATGATGTGATTAAAAATATTTTAATGGGATAGATACAATTTCTATGGACATATAATTTGACATTTTTTGCGTAAGCTCAATTTCATATTCAAAAAATATTTATTTTGGGGCTTTACTATTGTTATAAAAACCTTTTCCATCACACAAAACTTATCGTTTATCGAATAACTCAAAAGGTAACCTTATAGTTTATCGCATTGCATCCGTAAATAATGTCTAGTAAGAATAGTGAAAATAAACACGTAAAGCTGCATGCATTAGATAGGTAGGTACCTTAAAAGCCTTTGCATTGCACTGTATAATATGGCAGACATTGCACACAGGCTACACACAAGGATCTACCTCCCCTTTATGTCTGCTAGCCTGGTACACGATGTTTTGGTTTATAGAGTAACAGCTGTGAATCCATCCTGTGCTTGTTTTTTTCCTTAAATTTAATTAATTTTATTGCGATAAATTATAAACCTACAACGTAAATTAAACCCCACTTTGAATTTTATTTTTATTTGCTGCTAGCGGTCCGCCCCGGCTTCGCCCGTGGTACATATTTCGCAATAAAAGGTAGCCTATGTTCTTTCTCAGGGTCTAAAGATTATCTGTGCCAAATTTCATCAAAATCGGTCCAGTAGTTTATGAGCCTATTCATTACAATCAAACAAACAAACAAACAAAGTTTTCCTCTTTATAATATTAGTGTAGACTAGATAGATGATAGAACGATGAAAATAAATTAAATATGAAAAGCAAGCAAAACTTTTCTTGAATAGCTCACGATTAAAATGCAATAAAGCAAATCAATTAATATACCCAACCCGTACCCATTTGAAGCATTTGCATTTAATACGCAAACCTTTTAACAGTGAGGCTTATCCACATCTTATCACCTCCATGTCTTACCTAAGTTTCGCCGACAAAGTACATTAAAAAGTGTCAGTCTATAGATTATAGCAAAACCTGTAAATGCCTTTTATTTTAAATACTTCATTTAAAAGTTTATACAAGCTAGTACTATAATAATTATTATCTGTGTGACGTAGTAACTATTTACATAGTAGGTAATCTGTGTCCATAGTGTCTAACCTATTTTAATATCTAAAGTTAATGCAAAATTACAGTTAACTTAAAAATAATATCTATACGGTAAATAGTAAATATTTTTTTAACAATACAGTCATCGTTAACAGTTAACATATAAAACGTATGTAACCCATATTGTATTTAAAAATGAAATCACTTACAATTGTTATGTATTTTACGACCCTCTTAACTTTTTAAAACGATAAAATTTATGAAGACGAATGATGTGTAATGCATCTAATTTATGCGTCATTAACGGACGGAAATGCGAACAATTGTCCCATCGACTGACCATGGGGTTGGTCATTTGACCAATCAATATTAATAAGTAAAAATCAAACGCGCGTCTGGGATTATGGCTATGTGGCTAACAGATTTTTAGATGAACGATAACAGATTTTGCTGCTAATATAACTTCTATTAATTAGTAATCTAGTGAAATATCGAAGCTGAACAACATTTCATTATTGTTCTAATTTGATGCAATTACCGTGAATATACTTACGATTGATTATAATATAGACTAGTGTCCGACCGAACTTTCGGTTTCGGTTTCGGTTTCGGCCGAGTTTCGGCCAAAAATCAAGTTTCGGCCGCAGTTTCGGTTTCGGCCAAAATCGGCCGAAACTTTTGCCGAAACCGAAACTTATTTCGCAAGTTCAGTGAACTTAGTTCACAGTTCACACACGTTCACGCTCGCCTAACTTCGTTTTCCTCGGCAACGCTTTGACGGACGCTGTCAAAGCGTTGGTTGATCCACGCTGGTGGAAATAATTTTTGATTATAAATCTATGTTGAGATTGGAACTGGGTGTAATTGTAATTAATAATTATTATTTTTATATAAGAGGTACCTAAAAGAGACTTATTATTCTTCTAAGTACAAATACCAATCCAAAGTATTAAAGACTCTTTAATAAAGAGAAAGATCTCAAAATACCAAAACTTAGTATTTAAATTAACAGTAACAATTACTGATTTGAGTCAGATGACTGATTTTACCGAGAACTTAATTTGAAAGAATAATAAAAATTAAATTTGTTATTATTAATATTTTAAAAATATTATTTTTTTATTTTATATTAAATAAATGATTACAACAAATTTAATATACTGTGTTTTCCTTTCATGCCCTAATTAAGGCAAAATAATAGGTAAAATGCACCAAAGTTCAGTATTTTTAGAAATTTCATACTAGACCACGTGAGTTTCGGTTTCGGTTTCGGTTTCGGCCGAAACTGAAGCCACGGCCGAACATTCGGTTTCGGTTTCGGTTTCGGCCTGGAAACCAGTTTCGGTCGGACACTAATATAGACTACTAGATTTCCGCCCGCGGCTTCGCCCGCGTTTTCAAAGGAAAACCCGCATAGTTCCCGTTCCCGTGGGATTTCTGGGATAAAACCTATCCTATGTGTTAATCCAAGTTACCCTCTATATGTGTGCTAAATTTCATTGTAATCGGTTCAGTAGTTTTTACGTGAAAGAGTAACAAACATCCATACATCCATACATCCTTACAAACTTTCGCCTTTATAATAGTATTGAGATAGTAGTCCATCGAATGAGTCCCTCCAAGGGGGGTCTAGAGTGCGTGAGTTAGTAACGTAAGATGTTTCTTCGGAAACATGTCAAGAGTCCCTAGGTAATAAACATACTAAAACCCCGGGACACTAGGAGGAGCCCCGGAGTGGGGGGAGGGGGGAAAAGGTCCATTTTTTTTCATTTTTCACTTAAATCTCAAAAGCGGTACATGTTAGAGAAAAACTTTCAAGGAAAAGTTGAAAGGCCATAAAATTATCTACAAGTTGTACCAAGATCATTTTTTTCTATTCGCAGCCGTTTTCGAGCTACATCCCATGAAATGTGAAAAATTCGAAAGCTTTTTATTTTACCTAACTACTCTAATAAATTCAATACCTCCTAAACGCCTCCATGGTGGAATCTGTTTTTTTTATCAATGATAGACCTAATTATGAGCAATCTATCTGAACCGGTATCAAGTTGCACTTTTGAGTTTTTTGGAAGAAAAAAATAAAAAGATCAAGTTCAGTAACTCAAACTACCCTAATATTATAATATTTTGACAATCGATTCCTCCTAAAGGCTTCTATGGAGGAATATGTTTATTTTACCAATTATAGACCTAATTAAGAGCAATCTATCAGTACCGGTCACAAGTTGCACATTTGAGTTTTTTGGAAGAAAAAAAATAAAAAGTTCTACTATCGTAACTACCCTAATAAAATTCAATTCCCCGTAAAGGCCCCCGTGGTGGAATCTGGTATTTTTATCAATGATAGACCTAATTATGAGCAATCTATCTGTACCGGTCACAAGTTGCACTTTTGAGTTTTTTGGAAGAAAAAAATAAAAAGATCAAGTTCAGTAACTCAAACTACCCTAATAATATAATATTTTGACAATCGATTCCTCCTAAAGGCTTCCATGGAGGAATGTGTTTATTTTACCAATCATAGACCTAATTAAAAGCAATCTATCAGTACCGGTCACAAGTTGCACATTTGAGTTTTTTGGAAGAAAAAAAATAAAAAGTTCAAGTATCGTAACTACCCTAATAAAATTCAATTCCCCGTAAAGGCCTCCGTGGTGGAATCTGGTATTTTTATCAATGATAGACCTAATTATGAGCAATCTATCTGTACCGGTCACAAGTTGCACTTTTGAGTTTTTTGGAAGAAAAAAATAAAAAGATCAAGTTCAGTAACTCAAACTACCCTAACATAATATTTTGACAATCGATTCCTCCTAAAGGCTTCCATGGAGGAATGTGTTTATTTTACCAATTACAAACCTAATTAAGAGCAATCTATCAATACCGGTCACAAGTTGCACATTTGAGTTTTTTGGAAGAAAAAAAATAAAAAGATCAAGTTCAGTAACTCAAACTACCCTAATATAATATTTTGACAATCGATTCCTCCTAAAGGCTTCTATGGAGGAATGTGTTTATTTTACCAATTATAGACCTAATTAAGAGCAATCTATCAGTACCGGTCACAAGTTGCACATTTGAGTTTTTTGGAAGAAAAAAAAAAAAAAGTTCAAGTATCGTAACTACCCTAATAAAATTCAATTCCCCGTAAAGGCCTCCGTGGTGGAATCTGGTATTTTTATCAATGATAGACCTAATTATGAGCAATCTATCTGTAACGGTCACAAGTTGCACTTTTGAGTTTTATGGAAGAAAAAAATAAAAAAATCAAGTTCAGTAACTCAAACTACCCTAATATAATATTTTGACAATCGATTCCTCCTAAAGGCTTCCATGGAGGAATGTGTTTATTTTACCAATTATAGACCTAATTAACCCTTAAAGCTTTTCTGTCACTTTTTTAGTACATGTACTTATAGCCGTGTAAATCTTGAACGTTCCAAAAAATCTAGAAAATTGACTACGTTGGAGAAAGTACGATAACAATCCTTTATTTTTCTCCTACATGCCAATTATAGAGAACATTTGATTCGTGTGCTAGGTGACTGTTGAATTTAGGGATTCCCGGAATTAGTGATGGTTTGTGTTTCTGGTCAATAATAGCTTTAATGAAATAGTTTCCATGTTTGATTTCTATTGATTTAACTTTCAGGTGAGATAAACTGTTGTTTTTGCTCTAATGATTATGAAATATTCAAAAAATTCTATGACAAAATATTCGAAATATAGCTGGTCCGTATTTTGGGACAGTGCCGTAGATACAGGTAACTAAGAACCATTTGGCATGTCCCAAAAAACGGACGTTGCCATGATTCGTACTTTAATAAAATATCACTTTTATGGGATTTTCTTGCTTTAGAGTCTTTAATTATATGTAGAATTATTTTTAATTAAGTTCAAAATGACGAATATAATCTAAGATCAGTTAAATCTGTTGGGTCTACAATAGAACCGGGAGTTTCTCGACCTCCACATGCATTTCGTCTAAATGTCCTAATCATCGGCCAAATATTACTTCACATTTAGAAAAATCATTATTATCTGTATTACATGAAACCAAAGGTTGCTTGACACGAAATAATAAATGTTATTTAACATTCCATACAACTAAATAGTGTGATTGAGCTCGAGAGGGCTCAATTATCATTTGTTAGGTATTTAGTTCAAATTGAAGATTTTTTTGTTATAATAGATAGTGAAAATACTGTGATACAATAAAACAATAAAATGCTACTTGAAATTGTTTTCAATTGTGAATGTTTTTGTTTTTCATTTTTATTTTATAAGCTGTATGACAGCGTTGTCCGTTTTTTGAGACAGCAATGAAGACGGGGTTCTTGGCAAAGGCCGTTTTAACGGACATCCTGAAAAACCTACTTACAGAAAATTTCTTTTATTTTTTTCTCTACTATAGTATTTTTTAATCAATAACTATCAGTAAAACCAATTCTGGAATATCTGGGTACATTATTTCAGGGCTTGCCGTGTTAAGGGTTAAGAGCAATCTATCAGTACCGGTCACAAGTTGCACATTTGAGTTTTTTTGGAAGAAAGAAATATTTTTTGATCGTATGGGGAAATTGTTTGAGCCAAAATTATTTTTTACTGCGTGTAACTCAGAAACGGTAGGATATAGGAAAAAATGATTTAGGTACAACTTGTAGATAATTTTATGGACTTTCAACTTTTCCTTGAAAGTTTTTCTCTAACATGTACCATTTTTGAGATTTAAGCGAAAAATGAAAAAAATGGACCTTTTCCCCCCTCTTCCCACTCCGGGGCTCTTCCTAGTGTCCCGGGGTTTTAGTATGTTTATTACCTAGGGACTCTTGACATGTTTCCGAAGAAACATCTTACGTTACTAACTCACGCACTCTAGAACTTTTTATTCAATGGACTATAGAGTAATGTACGGGAATTTATTTTTGCCGTACAAGTGTTTTATTTTCGCACATTCTTCTACAATTGAAACAGTACGTATAGTTTATTTCGAATGACAGGTTGTATTATTTAGTATCGATAGTATAGTCCAACATTGAGTAATTTTATAAAAACTTCATTTTTTCATTAAACTAACATGATATTGTTATCCGTTTAAATATACGATTGTTGTAATTTCCTATAAGTAAAGAAACATATATTGTTATTATACGATAAGCTATTTTTGTAATAAGAGTTTATAAATTATGTTTTCTTTGATGGAAATTCTTAATAAAAATAAATAAATAAATAAACTTCTAAACAGTTCGAAAGAAATGATCAATCACCAATAACTAGGACGTTCTAAAAACGATTCTTAAAATTTATCTACAGAATCATTTCTATCCCACATCGTAAAAATGTGTATCAAATGTTCGAGATATATTGGCGCTTTACAATATTTCCAGTTAGCTCCTAAAATATTTCAGAACACGTAATTTCTATTCACATAGTATCAGTAACATTCGTATGCACTAACCTTGAATCTTGCTACAAAACGCACCTGTCTAACGCAAATAGCTTCGTTTATATAAAATTGGTACTTATTGACCTAAAACAAATCGATGTTTAATGGATCGTGTGTTCAATTTCGGTTTTTCATACGAATGCAGGGAAAAAGTTTAGTGTTGCCAATTCATTATCAATTTTTGGTAAGCTTTTTATTGTTTGCATTTATAAATGCATAATAGCTCTCTATCATCGACGCGCGACGTTCCACTGTACGCTTGCATACATTCAACAAATCTGTTTTGTAGAAAGAAAATAACGACATAATATGGCTAATAGGTACCTGGATGAAATCATGTAGGTAGTACACTTTGAAAGATGTATAAGAAAACAACGCTACGAATACTTTACTACTATTAATATAGAGGTATTAATACATTATAATTGTTACGGTAAACCAAAGAATCGGCGAGTTAATTCGCAGCATGTTCTATTCGTATCGAATCCCGAGCTATGTACGTAAAACATCCTGCGAGGAAACGGCGCGCGTGCCTGTAAACTTCCTGTTTCGCCGTGCTGTGCATGGATGCGGCAATTTAACAGCATATAGGAATCTACTTCATATTATAACAGGGTATTTGTTAGATATTTCTTAGATAGGTGAATTGTTTGGTGTTAGAGTTGAATGAGGCGTGATGCTTGTGTGAAATGTCAATGTACAAACATTTGGCATTTATGAAAGTTGTAAGTAATAATTGTAGTTGCGATAGGATTGTTGATAGGATGCGAGTATCGAGCCTACGCCTATTCGTTGTGTCTCATACACAATCAATTTAAAAGTGCGCTAAAATATAAAAGTTGCCAATTGCCATATAATTGATATTATAAGGATTCAAATTCTATTATATTCGAGTTTACGTAATTATGTAATTTGCATCAACACCAAAAACTCAAAAGCCGCATCCAAATTCCAAATAGTTACCTCATCATCACCCAGATTCTCATTGTTCAACATTCTACATATTAATCTCGGCATAATGAATTATAAATAACTAATATCACGTCCACACAGGAACACATCATTTTTCCACAAATTACAGTCAATAGAGTTCAAATTCCCGTGCGCGTTTATCTAGGACTAATTGGATTTATTTCTGGATCAAAATGTATGAATATTCACGCCTAGTTACGTGTCAAATATACCCATAAATTGGCTTGATTTAAACATGCGAGTTCTGCGGCTATTTATATGTTGAAAGGGTGGCTTCGACGGGAATAACTTTATGGTAAATTGACCAAGGAATGGTAAGGAGTCATAGTCTTAATGTATGTCTGTGTAAGGAGTACTTACTCGTATGAGGGACTATCTTCAGGGGTCATCTTACGTTGACGGGATGAGACACAAACCAAATTCTGTGGTCTGTGGAATGAGTTATCATAAATCATAGAGATGCTTCACTCATCTCAAATGATTAATACCTAGTATATTATTATTAGTCTGTGTTAATACCTAGCTATCACATTAAAAATTGTCTTTCTATAAGCTAAAAAAAGTTTTTCTATGATTATTACTACCTTATAGTATGTGTTTAATTAATAGTAGGTATTATAAATAGTCTCTGATTTTGTATTTAAGTACATACGGGAATATATTGATTAAGGTATCTACCAAAACCTTTTTTCTGAACATTTCCTATGAGTTTAACTCACGTTTAACTTAACTATCAATTAAGGCAAGTGATTAATCTATTGCTGGATCTGAGAAAGATCCTACAGATAAATTATAAGGTAAAACTTTGTTTATAAACAAGCCTATTAATTATACAAAATTCTGCGGTTGGTTCCTAAAGAAGGTCACTGTGCCTGAATAAATTGTCGCCTACGCTAATATTATAAAGGGGAAATTGATGGTTTGTAACTGATAAACTAAAACTATTTTAGAAAGCCTTTCCTCTGTGAAATGCTTATTATTGGATAGAAGAGCCAAAAAAAAATTAGCCTTCTTGTAGGTAATGCTACAAATTGAGTAAAAAATTAAAATTCAGTTTATTGTCTCTATATTTTTATTTCATACAAGTTTATAAAACTATTTAATATATATTTAAAATAAAAAAATAAATGTATGGTGCAGGAAGAAATTGAATACCTAAATCAAACCACTCCTGCCAGTTCACGTCCTATTTCCAAAGCCTCGCTAATTAGTTACTTGCTAAAGAAATTCAATAATCTTTTTAAAGAATCAGTGTTTACCAATTAGTGTGTAGCGACGCGATGGTCAGGCGAAAACACTAGAATATTCTCCCTATTGTTGCGTTGGAAGCGCAAGCCATGCATTTGACCAATTACCTAATAAAAACGTGCCTACCTACTGCTTGTTATTTATTTTAACTGTTTATTCTTCATCATTATACCTAAAGTACACGTAGTAACCTACACAAGTAAAATATTTATTTTATTTTCGTCATCAAAAAGTAGATTAATTTCATGAAAGAAAACAATCTTCTTCTTTCTTCTTTTAAGCCTTAATTAATTAACCCATAGTTGGGTACCTATAGGCTACCTCAGGGTTTTTCCACTCTTTGCGGTCTTTGGGCAAACGCATCAAAATTTACCCAATTTATTTTAGAAATATTGTCGGACCACCGTGCTTTCGTTTTACCTGGCTTACGTCGACCACTCCATGATCTCCATGTCGCTTAATTTAATTAAATATATCTTTATGTCACTCATCAATTCCTATTTTTTTTCACAGACTTGTTTTCTTCAATTATCCCGATGCAATTTAATTATGCAGCATAGTCCCTGGTACCTTACTAGTACCTCAATAAATTATCCATAGAGCAATAATTTAATGTCATATCGTATTTACTGGTTATTTCCTGTTTGACGGTAGCGCACAAGATGGCTACAACACAGAATGTCGACGCCTACTCGACTCACACTTCGTCGAATGTTCGACATACTGAGGTTAAGGGTTGAATTTTAATGAGATAGGTTTTCAATAGCCTTTAGTTTAATGTATTGTGTGGTAAGAATAAAAGTGGTTATTATATTAGCTTGTTATGTTACGTGGCTGATGTTTTGAGCTTTGACGAAAAATAAGGGGATATGCGGATTTAGTAGGAATCTAATGTCGTTATTAATTTTAGAAAGAAAAGAAGAGAAAAGAGCGAATAAATAGGTACCTAGTGGTCAGAAAATAAAGAAACATATTTATTTTTCTAGATTCACATGAATATTTCTACTACATACAAAATAATAAAACAAAACGGTGAAAGCTCCTATGAATACAACTTTTCCCAATTGCACAAAATGGAGAGCTATAATATTTTGTGTATTTATTTTAATTATAAGTAGCATATTTCGTTCGTTCATTTCAAAATACAAACAAAACGCTTTAAAGGAATGATATTATTACTATACAAACTTTAAGAAAACAACTTTCTGTCCTACAAAAACCCATTCAAGTTTCTCGAAGATTCCAAGAATAGGACGCCAGCCCGCAAAAATGCTTATAAAACATAACAATTTTAAGATTAAATACACTCATAACCATCGTCAAATAAAAAGTCAGTCCATTCTCGCAAGACCAAGACAGGAACTTAGCACTTAAGTCTGAATTGCTATTTGCTAGACTTGTCTAGATAGTGGTACTTACATCGCACCGGCTTCAATGGTTAATGGACTCTTTAATTGTTTTTGTTGCTTTATTAAAATAACTTATCGCTGGTGTGAGTTAATAAAATTCAAATGTAATGCCTTTCTTGGTAGCTAAGTGTTTCTTTGGTGTGTGTGGCAAAAGATACCTACATTCGTAGGTACCTACCTACTGACTACTGATATAATTAAATTTTGATGTTTTTGAGACGAAACAAGGATAGAGCTATGTCGAGACGATAATGAAAATTATTATATTATGTACCTACTTAGATCTTAAGATTCGTAAAAAAAATAATCAAATAATAAAGTTATGTGCGATAGAAAGCCTGGTATTGAAATTTTCTATTACTTGAATAATTGAATTAAACCTCACAACCTCTGAGCTCATGGAATTTATAAATTAACAGTCAGACTTTCCAAATTGTTAAACAAATGGAAAACAATCTTTATTTCTTCAAGCTAAAAGAGCTTGATATGGCTAATTGCTATCAATCGTAAAATATAATTACTATTAAAACTGTCATCACTCATGAGCTTGAGAATTATCTTTATGAGTTTATTACATCAAAACGAGTAGTAATTTAATCTGCAAGGCGGAGATTAATATCTATAAATTAAACCACGTCGCCCCACTGAGTTACGCTTTTAATTATTTTTGTAAACTGGACTTTTAATCCCAGGTTCAATAAAAAGGATTATTTATGTAAATGTTTTTATTCGTATGAATATTATTAGGTACTAATAAAAGCATATTATTATTCACTAGCTGCTCCGCGCGGTTTCACCCCCGTGGCTCCACTCCTGCTGGTCGTAGCGTGAGGATATATAGCCTATAGCCTTCCTCGATAAATGAGCTATCTAACAACAAAAGAATTTTTCAAATCGGACCAGTGGTTCCCGAGGACCGAGATTAGCGCGTTCAAACAAACAAACAAACTCTTCAGCTTTATAATATTAGTGTATATTAATTAAAATTGAAAGCTAAATACTAAATACAGTCGTAATAAATAATAACGCGTGCGTGTTAGTATTCACTTGGCAATTTACGAAGGTTCCTTTCTGACGTCGACCTCGCACACTATTTTATTTTCCAAGGATTCACACTTTTTAATCACGCTGCAGGTGTCGAGTGCTTTATGTGTCCTGGCATTCAGCTCGTGTTAAAAAATTTGCTTTGCGCATAATAATTCATACATAAATGTGAACATTATACAGTGAATAAAAACTAGTACGGTAAGGAAGATACCAGACTGTAAGATATACTATATTTTGGATATTTTTAATTTCATTGTTAAATTTAAGTTTAAAAAATAATAATAAATAATTATTTTGTACGTTGCAGTTATACGAGTAAAGTAGCTTTCCGCCTGCGGCATCGTCCGCCTATTCAAATAAAAACCCGCTTTATTTCTAATGCGTCTAGAGAACTAACCACGGATAAAGACCCGGGATCGGAACCCGCCTCATGATTGATTATTTTCTATTCTCATTTCAAATTTCTCATTTTTAAATATATATAACTAGCTTTCCGCCCGCTGTTTTACCAGCTTTGTCTAAAACCTAATTATACTATACTCAAACCTTCCAAAATACTAAAACTGAAAACTGCATCAAAATCCGTTGCATAGTGTTAAACATAAGCATACGCAAATAAAGCGACTACTATGTTGAGAAGATTTGAATCACAGGTATTTTTTTCGTGTAAAATTGTTTTCGTGTAAGTTCAATGTGTAAAACGTACCTAAACAAAAACAAATCAAATTTAAATGACTATAATATCATCACGAATCGTTAGCGTAGAAAATATTATTCTTTATCTTATTAATTATTTTTTAATTATTATCTTTTTTAAGTGCTTTTTTATAAACAAACAAGATGCAAAAAATATATTTACTCTGTTAAATAGAAACATTTTTACTCTGTTCGGAAATTTGACAGTCAACATCTGACATGACAGCTGACTTTTTGTACAATGACATTGTTGACGGAACAACGATTTATCAAGAAAGTGAACAGGCTCAAATATTTTAATGAGCCGATAGGAAATAATTTATTCTTTAATAGTCCAAATATCTGTTTATTAAACCGGTTTAACCACAGAATATAATGTAAGTGTGATGAAATAGTTTAATCCAATTACTTCTTTTATCATATACTATTATATTTTAAAGTGATTCATCATTACAACAACAATTATTGTTTTACCGTTTTACGTCGTAAAAAAGTCTGTAAGTCTTTTATAAACTAGTACATTAGCACTTACGTAGAAATAGTTGATGCATGTCTTATTTATTATATCATATCATTACAATGAAAGTTATAATGAAGACCATTTGAAAAGTATTTCTATTACTATAGGTACTATTGTAACAGCTATAGTCTTCTATATATCAGAGCTTAGGTGTGTGCTGATAAATTTTTCGTTACTTCCCAGTGGAAAATATGTTTTTAGAATTACATAATGTTTCAATATCAAGGATAAAATGTTGGTCATATAAAATAATAAAATACAATGTTTATAAACACAATACTGATATAGTTATCTAATCAGGAAAAAGATTTGATGGAAATGATTCATAACATTCATTATAAAAAAGGGATGAGCTATAAATATTAAATATAAAGTTGCCATACTCATGTTACTAGGCTAGCAGAAATATGAGAATCTGTAGATAAGTTTTTCTTAGAAAAAAGTCCAGGTCATGTTCCAGTTAAAGTTAAGCCTATGGAATCAGTATAAAGTAGACATTATTAGTTGAATAGGTAATAAATGCATTTTACATTTATTATGTTTGTGCTTTTTTTCCTTTTTTAATATTTATAACTTTTTCTAACATTTACTAGTTAATTGCTATAAAAATTATTTGATACTTTACATTTATTAATTACCCTGTACATAAGTAGAAGTAATTGTAGAAGATAAATTTTATTATAAGTTATTGAAATTCTACTAAGGCCCGATTTTTCAATGCTTGGATAAAACTTATTCGTCGAATAATGTATAAAACTACCATTTTAAAAACATATTCTAATTGCCCGTATTTGACAGCTTACGTGACATACAAATTTAAAGCAAACAAAAAGAGGCAAATAAATAATTTATTATTTATACAGATGGGGCAGATAGATACACATTAAATTAGCCTACCTCACAGAAATTAAATTTCTTAAAAATTTATTTTGTCTCTTAATAAATAAAATTCTTATTATATAAATACATAATATTGAATTGTGTATAATTAAACATTTTATTCCAATTTCCAAGGAATAACCTGCAATAACATGTACTCTGACTAGACTCACATCATTCAAAAATTGGTGGCACCTATGTGTGATATTAAAGTTTCTTTATTTTTAATTTTATTGCATTAAAACTGTTTTTATCATAATGATTTACAGTCACCATGACAGAACGAGAACCAATTAGCGGATCTAGTCGTGACTACGGCGCCATCGCGGCCCCGCCCTCGGTTGGTTTCGCGGACTTCAGTCCCACGGAACTTTACAACCTGAGCGAGGGTATAGCAGATAATGTGAACACGATTAATAGTGGCCTGCGGGCCTTGGAAAAGATGATGAAACAGATCGGTGGACCCAATGATAGTGTACAGTTGAGGGATAAAATGTAAGTCATTTCTTTTCTATATAAATTATTCTTAAGGAATGGCGCGAAAGGATGCGGGTTCGAGTCCCGCCTCGTGATCGAATTTTTTCTATTTTTTCTATACTTTATAAATTTATATTTATAAAGCATTAGAATGCCATAAAACCAAAAATATAAATTCAATAAATTATTCTGTCGGTATAATTGCTGTAAACAAACTCCTGTGAAATGGTTGATCAATTGTTATGCTTTTGTTGGCCTATTCAGTTGATCTATGAACAGGCAGTGTGCTTTTTATATCTCTATTATGTGATTAAGGTATCCTGACATAAAAATGTTCACTGGGTCAGTATTATTCATATAAAAGTCACAGAAAAAGATAAGAATATATTTTTCAAATGTTATTTAATGTTTGTACAATTAAATTAAAAATAATATTCAGCCTTATGACAAAAGATCTATTTTATAGTATCAAAAGATATGTGGGACAAATCATTTAACTTTAGTGACAACTTAAAATAACTCATAAATGCAAATGTGGATAATTTGCAGCTATTATAACCGGGGTAATGCTAATGATTTCAACTATATAATGTTTGAAACAACACAGTAAATATAATATCCATAATCCAGGCCAGTGTCATTTGTTGGTTTGTAGTTATTATATGATTTCACTGGACAGGTATGAAATAACTTATAAGCCTATTTTTAATTAGTTACGACTAATTAAGAGTATGTTCTATTATTTTGATTTATTAATAGACCAGGAAATGTGTTTTGTTGATTTAATAAAATTTAATACATTTCATTCATACATGTTTATAAAAAATACAATTTTTATTTATAGCAGCATAGACGGTGCAGTGAAACTCGAACTCGAACATTTATTTAGTTTATTAGACATCAAAATACATAAATTAATTATTATTTTTCATGACATTGGTTCGGAAAACAATTTCTTCAGAGGAAAATGGTACAAACCCCGCCACACGACAAATTTGTGTTATTTCTTCACAATTTTCGAACTGAGAATTTTAGATATGTATATTAACAGTCAAGTGAAACTTAAACTCAAACATTTATTCATTGGACTAGACATAAAAAAGCCAAACTAAAATTACTATCCCTTGGTTGAGAAAGCAGTTTCAAACAACACAACTACTTTTTCATAAATTTTTAACCATTTCCAGTCACGATACACAACAAAAGGTAAACAGTTCTGTCTCCGCGACGGCACGAGATATCCAAAGACTGGGCGTAGTCGTGAGACGGGGGGACAAGCCGCAGAAACTGCAAGTGGAGAGATTAACGCAAGCCTTTAGAGATGCACTCGCTAATTATTCTTCTGTTCAGAAGGTAAGATTGAGAATTTATTTATAAGAATAAAATTAAAGGAATAAAGAAGCTTTCTTTTTAAATTTCAACATAAAAATGTTATCTTACATGATACCTTAGAATTAATTTTGGGTAATTCTTATATTTTTAAGTGTAACATTGAATTACTATTATTGATACTGTATAAAAATTGATAAAAAGGACACAGCAAACATTGAAATACACACAAGTGAAGCCGGGTGCAGAAAGCTTGTAATATTACATCCTATCCTACTAATATTATAAAATGCGAAAGTTTGTGAGAATGGATGTGTATGTGTATGCAAATACTACTGAACCGATTGCAATGAAATTTAGCACACATATAACTTGGGATTAACACATAGGATAGGTTTCATCCTGGAAATCCCACGGGAACGGGAACTATGCGGGTTTTTCTCTGAAAACGCGGGTGGAAAGCTAGTATACTATAATTGTTAAGCAAAAATGCTTCCATAATTGCCAACATTTACTTCTATTTATCATAAACCCATTTATTTACAGAAAGTATCAGAAAAGATGGCGGCCCACATGCCGACGGCAGCACGCAACAGGAACGACCCCGAGCTCCTGGAGCGGCAGGCGATCGCTGATGACGAAGAGGCCGGTCTACTTGCTAACCAGCAGGCACAGGTACGATCCGGCTTGGAGGACCAAAAACTTATTGTGGCTTATTTTAAGTAAAAAAAGTTGCTCTGTCGTCAAATATAGTGCATTGGGGGAATTTCAGATGAGGGGTAATTTCAGAAAATTGTGAATACCACTTTAGAGCATCGCTTTATCATAAGTATCGTGAAGGAAGGGCATGAAGATATATAGGTTTGATATTCTTCTCTTTGCCATTTTCATAAATAATCTCACTTCTCAATTAACTT
>CAJQZN010017067.1:0-13885 GCA_907164685.1 Colias eurytheme | reverse complement strand
TACATCGTGCTTTGCGAATTTAATGTTAATTTCCACTGGCCTAATTGATTGAAAAAATTTTCAATTCATTGCTTTGATCGCAGCAAAATAGCGTAAACAACGTCTTTATTTAAACAAACATTACTACGTTAAACGAATAAACAGTAGATTTGTGTAACAATATCTAAATACCAAACCCACAGTGTGTAAATGTTTACCATTACATCGTCTATATTTAAAGATTTTTCTAATATCGTGATAATTTTTAAATAAACCGTCCAAGGGCGACTCGGTTTCGCTCACCGAGGGTTCCGTATATTTAAACTTGTTTATTTTTATATTAAAACTGTAAATTCATGCTTTTCACACTTTTCCTTTATCTGTGCTATAATACGTTGCTTTGAGCTACCAAATTTCAAGATTCTGTGTTCATGTGAAACCCTATAGGTTTTGATTCTCTTGAAAATGTCGCAAATTTGCAGTACAAGCGACGACAGACTTGTGTATTCAGTATATACTAATGTGCCGAGCACACGTGTCAGAAGTGAAACTTCTCTGGCAAGATTCAAAGATACCAAAATCGTCGCCTTACTCCATGACGTGACGGTATTTCCATGACGCGATATTGAAATTTTTTCACTACAAAAACACATTTTATTACCTACTCATTAAATAATTTTCTAGACTCGTCATGTTTACGTAAAACCGCGTTTACTGTGCTAAGCGTCACTTTATCTAAAAATAAACATAATTTACATTTTATAAATGTTTACGTTACCAAGTAGCAATCTATTTATGAAAATATCGCGTTTTTATGGTTTCTAACACCTTGAATTTCCTTTACTAATTTTCTTTGCATTTATTGACAACTAACTTTCCACCCGCAGCTTCGCCCGCGCAGTCAAAGAAAAACCCGCATAGTTCCCGTTCCCGTGGGATTTCCGGGATAAAACCTATCCTATTTTCCGGGATAAAAAGTAGCCTATGTCCTTTCTCGGGTTTCAAAATATCTCTATACATACCAAATTTCATGCAAATTGGTTCAGTAGTTAAGGAGTGATTGAGTAACAGACAGACAGACAGAGTTACTTTCGCATCTATAATATTAGTATGGATTTTAAAACGAATGAAGAAAATATTATTTCCTATCAGAAATTATAACTATTGTAGGTAGGTGATAGTGGTTGGTAGGTGAACAAAAATAGATTGATGTATTTTTTAATTGATATTATGAATAAAAATAAAAATAATTTAAGTACTAAAACACCACTTTAACATTATTAGACCTCACTAATGATAGTTTCACAGTACACTAAACCTTTTAAGCCTCAATAATACTCAAATTTTAAATAAATAAATAAATTTTAACCAGAATCAACCTAAAACATCACAAATATCTTTTATCTCTAACCCACTTAACGCAATCAAACAAACATGTTATTATTTAACAAAGTATTCCATTGAAAAGTTACATTTGGGGTTGCATTTTTTAGAGGACGCAATTTTATTTTTTTGATGTGTAGGGGGGTTCAGTGTGAAGCTATCACCAAGTTTGTGGGGTCGCCACCCTTGTCCCACGGCCGCCATCTTGAAAATTGCGGTTGATATGGTTTTTACGATATTATATCTCTTTAACTATTTATTTGATAAAAAAAAATTGTTAACATTGTTTGTTGCAAATTAAATTCTCTACAACTTTGGTCCAGTAACTTTTTGTCGTAGAACTATAAATAAAAAAGTTATAAGCGAAAATGTTCAGAAATTAGAGATATTTATATTTTTCAATAAAACTTTTTTTTATCATTTTACGATGAAATGATATCAGACCATTATTGTAGATTGTTTTTTGAGGAACAACTTTTATTTACAACATTTTTTCATTAAGTAAATAGCTAAGATTTTACAGCGCTCCGAAGTGAGTACTATTTTTCTGTTTTCAGTACTCTTAACTATACAGTATACATATATTATGTGTGTACTAATAATAATTTGTCATCAGTAATTGTTTTTAATATTTTTAATAATTAATAATTAATTTTCCAATATTATTAATAATTAATTATTGACTGAACTGACTTGAAGTCTGGAAGCGCGTTTTTTTTTTACGTCGAAAAGCAGGGCTGAAATGTTCTGCAGTGTGCTTCCATTGTTCTGGAGTCTGGGAAAAGAGCCAATAGCCATTAGATGTATAGTTAGGAGTACTGAAAAATAGTACTCACTTCAGAGCGCTGTAAAACCTTAGCTATTGACGTAATGAAAAAATGTTGTATATAAAAGTTGGTCCTCGAAAAACAGTCTACAAAAATGGTCTGATATCATTTCTTCGTAAAATTATAAAAAAAAGTTTTATTGAAAAATATAAAAAGCTCTAATTTCTGAACGTTTTCGCTTATAACTTTTTTATTTATAGTTCTACGACAAAAAGTTACTGGACAAAAGTTGTAGAAAATTTAATTTGCAACAAATAATGCTAACAATTTTTTTTATCAGATAAATAGTTTAAGAGATATATCGTAAAAACCATTTCAACCGCTATTTTCAAGATGGCGGCCGTGGGACAAGGGTGGCAACCCCACAAACTTGGTTTTAGCTACTCACTGACCCCCCCTACACATCAAAAACATAAAATTGCGTCCTCTAAAAAATGCAAGGTTAGGCCTAAAAAATGTAACATTTCAATGGAGTAAAGATACTCTCTCGAAAACAGATATCCAAACATATCACATTATTTTCAAACACAATTAGCGGTTAGCACGTCACAAATACGTTACGACTATCTTTTATCAGCTCGTATCATACTGCTATAACGGTGCATTAACATCAAACGAACCCCGTCCGATTAGGGCCCTTCTGGCCTCCTCCACTCAAGCGACAGCTCAAGCCGAGGTTCGTGGTCCCCGTCAAGGGGGGACGCCCTTGTGCATGTCGCTACCAGGGTGAACCTTCAGTTCACCCCCGCGTCCGCGTTAAAATGTAGAAGCCCTTCTGGCTAACATTGAGAGACACCACACAAAAAAAAAAAAAAAAAAAAATCAAACGAACATAGAGCTAGAGCAAGAGCATACTTTCGTTAACTTTAAGTGTATACGAAAACTCGTAAGGCACACTCGTAAGGCCTACTATGTAAACTCATCCGCAGGCTCTAAATACAAATCCGATAATCATGTAATTCACGTCATTTAGCACTTTGCTTCTGTCACGACGTGACGTGTGACGTCACGTTACATAATGACTACTATAATTACTGCACTATATAACAGCTTAGCTATAGCCTGTAGCATATATTCACACTACAAAATAGTATTTTTGGAGTTACTTTTTGTTCACACCATCTGCTACTTTTAAAGTTTAAACCCGCTTTTATTAGCTTCATCTATGTATGTAACATACTCAGTACTCACACTCTAGCAACAAGAGTGACCTTTACCTATAGAATATGGTATTTCTAAATTTGAGACAAGTCTAACGAATTCCTACTCTATTTTCACATATAGAAATTATAATGTATATAAAAGCACACATACAAAGGTTTCTTATATTCGTTATAAATGAACCCTAAAATAACTAAGACAGTTCGATAAAATAATTCCATATCATTGTCATAAAATTATATAGGGCACTCGATAGTTTATAATTTATATATTTTTATAAAACGCTTACCGATAGACACAGAGGAAATGCACTTGATATTCTATACAATTTTACACTTAAGGTCAAATAGGCGATCAGCATTCCAGTGATTCCACTCTGATATATTGGATTACTACATCCATCTAATGTAAGATTTGTATTGTACTAGATGGATCTGTATTTATGAGATACAATATTAATCGGTGTAAAATCCTATACCATCCTACAATTATTATAAACTAGATTTCCGCAATTTTCGGTCTTCCATTTCATCTGTACCATTAGTTTATACCCCTATAAGTAGGCAATCAAATTCTCGAACATTCCAGAACAATCGAGAACAGATCACCCCCACGTAGTACCTACACTCACTATAAAACAGGGTTCATGTCAATGACAGGTCAAGGTCAGGAAGCCCTATTGTGAGATCGGAACAATGTTGTCGTGTTGAATGTGTTATGTAAACATCGTCTACTTGGGGGTATTAGTTTTCTGGCATCGTATATCGGAGATGTGGAGTCAGTTTAATTTTTATGGCTAACTAGAGGTCCGCCCCGACTTCGCCCGTGGTACATATTCCGCAATAAAAGGTAGCCTATGTCCTTTCTCGGGTATCAAAATATCTCCATACCAAATTTCATGCAAATTGGTTCAGTAGTTTAGGCGTGAGTCGTGACTGAGTAACAGACAGACAGACAGAGTTACTTTCGCATTTATAATATTAGTATGGATGTAAAACTGAAGCTAGCTTCGCACGCGTAGTCAAAGGAAAATTTCATGGAAATGAAACAAAGAAGCCTATGCCTCCTGCACCATGATATCATCTGAAAAAATCACACCATTATATAGCTCCGTTGCGACAGAAAAGAAAGCCAAACAGACGGACTTTCGCATATATTTAACTAGCCTACTGCCCGCGGCTTCGTCCGCTTTGTCTCAAACCTAATCACTACATAGTATAAAACAAAGTCGCTTTCTCTGTCCCTATGTCCCTATGTATGCTTAAATATTTTTAAAACTACGCAACGGATTTTGATGCGGTTTTTTTTTTAATAGATAGTGATTCAAGAGGAAGGTTTTAGTATATAATTTATTATATTTTAGACAAAGCGGGCGAAGCCGCGGGCGGAAAGCTAGTAAATTATATACTAAAACCTTCCTATTGAATCACTCTATCTAAAAAACCGCATCAAAATCCGTTGCGTCCTTTTTGAGATATAAACATGCAAAGGGACATAATATGGACAGAGAAAGCGACTTTGTTTTATACTATGTAGTGATAAGTACGGATACTTTTCAGCAAGGACCACAGTATTACCATTATTTCCTACAGTAGTGCGACGAATGTACTTGTGCAGAGAAACGGAGGGGAACTGGCGGGGGTCGGGCGACGCGGGCCGCGTAAAGCAAACACGCTTAGTTTGCTTTACCTAGCGCGAAAGGATGACGCAGTCGTATTTTTTGTGTAATAATTTTATTATACATAGGTACTTACATATTCTATTATGGCGCGCACAAACTGTTCGGTTTACGGATGTAAATCTACATTGAAATCCCAGCAAACAATATTTCAGAAATATTGTATTAATTGTATCTGTTGAATTAAAATCAAAGCTATGTATAATGTATATGTTGTCCTCATTATTTTCTAATCAGATTGTACATCCCAATGCGAATGCATTACTTAGTTAAATGTAATAATATACAATTAAGAACATCCAAAAATAAAGTGTCCATGTAAATAATATTTAGCAGTGCAATGTCTGTAATTATATATTTATGAACAAATAATTACATCAGATTTAATAATCGCAATTATTTTGAATGTACATATGAATAAATGATTTCATCATAATATTAATAATCACAATTGTTTTATTTCCCATTTGTTGCAACCCTAGCGTATTTTCGTGTGGCAGCGTAAGTACCTACGCCGGCGGCGGCATCGCGCGACATCAAAGGCGATTCCTTACTGTAGGAAATAGTATTGTAATACTGTGGCAAGGACACTAAATTGAATGTATGTAATGCTATTCGCAGTATATTACACAGTAATTAATAATAATTGTTATTATGAGGATATCCTCGTTGTGTCTGTTATGATAATAATATTAATAGTCATAACTGTTTCGGTGAAATTATATTAGATGAAAACACACGTGGTACATAACTAATTTACATACATACTATGTGGACTTACTGAAAGTGAAATATGCAAAAAAATTGTAAACAGACAGACAGATGGAGAACAAAATGCCCAGCTAAGGGTTCCGTTTTTTAATGTAATTGTTGGCGTTTGTTTGTCTGTTACGAACTTACAAATGCATAAACCGCAGCACTGATTAATATTGGCAAATAATTCTACCTAGTTACAGGTCTATTGTATACTCTTTCCCCGTCCGACTAGGGCCCTTCCGGCCTCCTCCACTCAAGCGACAGCCCAAACCGAGGTTCGAGATCCCGCATGTCGCTACCAGGGTGAACCTTCAGTTCACCCACGCGTCCGCGTTAAAATGTAGTAGCCCTTCTGGCTAACATTGAGAATCACCACACAAAAAAAAAGTATACTCTTTTTTAATAATAAATGTTTCAGCAGACGGTTCTAAATTTAATTTTTTATGGCTTCTTATAACAAATAATATTGTTTTTTATTTAATTTCATATTATCATAACATGCGTATATTATATCAGAATTTTTATGATTTCTTAGTACACCTTGATTAATGTAATTTTATTATCGACTATCTACTATCAATAACAACCTTGTATAGGCCTTTACATCTGGAAACATCCACTTATTGATTAGAATCGATAAAAACTTGTTTTTTTTTTATATACATCTACGCACTTTTATTGTAATTTTTATTTAAAATGCGTCAAAGATAAAGATGTAATGTGTCACACCTTTTAATTTTTTTTTGTTTTGCAGTAAAATATTATGTTCTGCTGCGTAATAACGTAATACATTTGTATCGAAAAACGTCGTTTGTTAGTAATGACGAATAGTCCGGGATCCATCGCTCATTAATTTTGCAAGTGATTACTATCAAGCTAATTTTTCGTGAGTAGCTTTATTTTGATGAGATGCCCAATAATTTCATGTACGAAACTCTCGATTGTGGTAGCTTACAGAGGTAACAAGGATAAAAATTTTTGATTTGACGGTTCTCAAATATTTATTACGCAATTTGTAGGACAATATGTCTGTTGAATTATATAAGTATTAAATAAGTGAAAATAAAAAAATCAGCTGGTTAGTAATCATTTATGATGACCTCGTTATCGATACACATTGGAAAGGGGGACTCTTTGATCAAACCATAGATTTTGTAGGACAAATATTTTTTTCGAATAATTTAGATAATTATCTTGAGATTGAACAAAAAAAAAACATTCAGTTAGTAATTAATATTTGAGAACCATCAAATCAAAATATTTTATCCTTGTTTCCTCTGTTAGCTACCACAATCGAGAGTTTCGTACATGAAATTATTGGGCATCTCATCAAAATAAAGCTACTCACGAAAAATTAGCTTGATAGTAATCACTTGCAAAATTAATGAGCGATGGATCCCGGACTAGAAGCATTAAAAGTGTTATATTAACAATGTATTACCTACACAAACGATAGGCGATGACAAGACATTTAGTGAAATAATGAAAAAAATATAGCTACATAAAAAAGTACAAAAAATCCGAAAATTGCAATGTAATGTTCGTATATATTACGCTAGAATAGCTAAAATGAATCGGCCACTAAAAGAAGTAACAGTCAAGCTTCAAGTTACATTTATTTTATCCAAGTTTCACAAAATACGCGAAGATATTGCTAGTGATCATTTTCAAGCTAAAACTTTGTATAAATTTCGATATTTATACTCGGGTGTAATCCTTACTAATCCATACTAATACCATAAATGGGAAAATAAATTTTGTTTGCCTGTCAGTCTATCTCTCTCTTCTTCATAACTAAACAACTGAACCGATTTGAATTTGGTACAAAGATAGAGATCTGAGAAAGCATATAGGATCGTTTTTACTCCGTAGTTTTTTCGGACGAAACCGAGAAAGCTAGTAGTACACTATAATCAACAAAAACGAAACAGCTTGTACGAACTACATACATCACAACTCTAACATCTTTATACGGCTTCATTACCAAACCGAGACAGACAATCAACAACCAAACTAAACATGTGCTAAACATTCACAATTTCTTCCAACCTTGACACAGTGACAATAAAATTAACCCGTTTAAGATAAGGCCCTGTGTAGAACGACTTGTTTTACACGCATGTTTAAGGAAAAATGATGCGACTAATTCGTCGTATATGCAGATTTGGAAATTGTGCCCACGTCTTTATGTTTTGTTAAAGTGCAAGGATTTCTAAATGTTCATGATTTATTTGACTGTACAAAAAGTACCTATTACACCACTAATCAATTTACAAAATTTACAAGTAGATGTCCACAAGCTTTAAAAATATCAATTAATGTTGGAACAGCAGTTTAAAAGATGTTAAAAGTTACATCAAAATTTTTTCAATGTTAAGTCTATATCTAGAAGTGGAAACCAAAATATATCAAGCCTCTTATTCCTAAAACTTGGTTGTGTAAGTGAATTTATTCACACCAAGTTTTTCAACTACAATTTATGCCTAAAAGTTAAAACAATGCCCAAAAAAGTCCACTCACGGGTGTGAGTGCAGAATGGGTATTCTGCACACAATTTTACTCATGCTAGCCAAAAATACGTTAGTAGGTCAGAATCAGATAGTAAACCAGTTTAGAGACACCACGATTCGCGAAAGTAAATAACGTTACTGGCCAAGTGCGAACATTTATGAGGTATTTTATTGTATCAATCCCAGACCCAACTAGATTTGTTTTATATGTACATATGTACGTATTATTTTTGCTCTATATTTGCTAATATGTATCAAACAAATTTTCTATTTACATTTTTTTTATTAATTAACATAATATAAATTAATCAATTTTTCTATCCATATTCTCAATTAATAAAAACTCGAACGAACAACGTAATTGGTC
This sequence comes from Colias eurytheme, assembly GCA_907164685.1. NCBI lineage: Eukaryota > Metazoa > Arthropoda > Insecta > Lepidoptera > Pieridae > Colias > Colias eurytheme. Next base: position 5,224 of record CAJQZN010017067.1, on the reverse strand, counting down.
ATAACTCATAAGTTATTTTCATAAGTGGAGCAAAATTAGTGCTAAATGGGGACTTTTTTATTTCTTTGAAGCAGAATTTTTAAATAGAATAAGCCTTATTTATTATACTTAGCAGTAGAAACAAAATAACCTATTAATAATATAGTTTACTAGCGGTCCGCCCCGGCTTCGCCCGTGGTACATAATATTTACGTTTTCTCTACATAAGAACCATCCTCGTACTTCAAGGAATATAATAAAAAAAGAATTATCGAAATCGGTTCAGCCGTTCTCGAGTTATGCGCTTACCAACACATTTTGCGATTCATTTTTATATATAAGAAGATAAAGTAAAAGTTTATAAAACAAAATGGCACGTGTAAATCCACGCGCACGATAATTCTATTTATTTAGGTCGAAGAATGTATGATTATTAATGAGTAGAAAGGTTAATTATATGCATTGGAATCTAATTCAAATAAATGCTATTGATTACGATCTATTTACTTAGGTACTCGTTTATTAATTGCTAGAGTGTCGCTATGGCTAAGTAAAATTGCTTTCTCCATTTTGAAGTGAAATTTGAACATTTTAATCTGAATATGAGTTGCTGTTTACAAGAATTTTACAAGAGAATAGAGCCTAAAATGCAAAAACAAACAATCATTTACCTAATGAGAGGACCGAGCCTGCAGCTTGTCACAAAATTCTAAACGGAATAATAGTTAAAATTAAATTAACTTTCAATGATAAATTAATATTACATTGTTGGGTTGCCTGGTAAAGATCGCTACATATCCATAAGGCCGCCCTTTGCTGATTCTGTATCTTGTTTTTGTTATATATATGTATTTATGTATTTTCGATGCAATAAAGTATTTTTCATTCATTCATTTATTATTATTTACTAGCTTAATTTAAATATCTTCATTAGCCGATATACGTTCCCACTGCTGGGACCCAGGCCTCCTATGAGGGTACGGGCCATAATCCACCACGCTGGCCAAGTGCGGCTTGGCGGATGTCACATGTCTTCGAACTTTTGATTCTCCGACATGTCTCGTTTCCTCACGATGTTTTCCTTTGTCGTTTCGAATGAAATAATTAATTATTTTAATTCAAACATAAAAGTAACCAATTCGGTTAATAAAATTCAAATGTGGTATAAATCTGACGCCAATCTGCGCGGGCGCATAACCGGTCGCGACGTGAATAAGCAGTATACTTTTTATCGTTTATTATTGTTTTCATTTGGGAAACGAGTTTTTAAACAATTTTCTTAGTACCACAGATTACTAAGTGATGGTAGTACCAGACATGTTCTATGTACTAAACTGTGTACATGTCTTTTTAAATAGAACAAATTATATAAAACAGTGTGAGATATGAATCGTCGATACTCGATACTAATTACTTTGTAGTTTGTATGTTTGTTATGTTTTCGCTCCGCTGAATATATTATAATAAATTATTTATAATGAGAGCCTGGAATTTTTATGAGGTACATGATTAAAATTATTAAGACAAACTTATCGAAAGGAAAAAAATAAAAAATCTAATTTTATAGTAACTAGTACGCACCTAACCTTATTCGTACACAGTCATATACCTATATAAATCATATTATCTTCCCCAATGTCAAAGAAACACCGACATTCCGTAATTGTCTTCAAGCTGTTAATCAGTCCAAATATACACCCTAATCCTCATTGTATAACATAAAACATGGTAGCATCTTTACAAGGGGGCTATTATGCACAAACACTATCAAAGCCGCTATTATGTAATCGCACGATAAACTTATCTTTCAATAAAAACCGCATCAAATCGCCATTCGCAATAACAATGTGTTATGATAAAAAAACATTACCTTGAATTAAGATAACGATTTATATTTCTACATATTGCATAAATAAACACTTGATCTTTGGAATATAAATAATAAATTCTTTAAATAGACTATAATATTAATATTTAATTGAACAAATACAACAATAACAGTAAATGGATTGCAGAGTTGCAAAAATAAGATAAAGACTCTAAAAAGTTGATGCAATTGGCATTAATTGCATGGTCATGTTTTAGTTAGATTTCTGTTTTGTTTGTTCTGTCTTGTGGAGTCGTATAAACGTTTATTCCTTTCCTACTTTCTATAAAAAAAATTCATGACATCGAATAAGTACATAAAAAATAAAAATAAAACTAAGATAAGAAGCCTTCTTCTTTGAAGTGACTTAATAACAACAACATTTTCATCATTCCTAATACAAAACATTACACATCATTTCTAATGTAGTATCTCAATCTAGATTTTTATTTATCTAGACCTCGCTAAAGGACTCAGCCTTCAATAAGTACCGATAGAGAACAAAAAACAACCACTCGAACTGTATAAAAGTGTTTATGTACTTGTCACATGTACTATAATCTGTACAAATATTTGTGAAATGATAAGTGCTAAAATGTATCTATTGTTTTCTATGACGTCGATTGTTTTGGATTAGCGTTGACAAGTAGTATGTATGTATGTGTGCGCGTATGTGTATAATGGCGCGCGTGTACATGTGTGTGTGTGCTCGTGTATGCATGTGTGACGATATTCACACGTGTATGTGTTAATTAGATAATCGACTACTAGAATAATTATTATCACATAATAGATGTGATAGATACAATTTAAGAAGTTCGTCTTACAAAAATATACACACACATACACACAAGTAATTATTATGTATTTACCTTTTACTATATATGTATCTAAAGTATAGATAATCCATCTACTCAACATAATAACCTTATCAAACAAAAACAATAATACGTATACGCACGAATCATACGAATACTTACAAAAAAAATCGGTCAAGTGCGAGTCAGACTCGCGACCACAGCTCGCGACACTTGTTCCGTACATATTATACGCTATTAGCTGTGCCGCGCGGTTTCACCCATATTGCTCCGCTCCTGTTGGTCTTAGCGTGATGATATATAGCCTATAGCCTTCCTCGATAAATGGGCTATCTAACAACGAAAGAATTTTTAAAATCGGACCAATGGTTCCTGAGATTAGTGCGTTCAAATAAACAAACTCTTCAGTTTTATAATATTGGTATAGATAGAATAAGAAGCAGCAGCAAAAAATATTTCATCTATCCAATTTTATATCGCGCCAACCGTTGATTTACCTCGAATTTATATTATTATTGTTATAGCGACAAAAGAAATACATCAATTTTGAAAAATTAAACGGTCTGTAATTATTACCACGGTTCATGACTCATGAGATACTGTTTAGTGACAGACGGACGGATAGACAGCGAACTCTCAGTAATAGGGTTCTGTTTATCTTTCGGTACGGAACCCCAATAAAATGATATCAAAATAAAATACATAAGTAATAAAGTAAAAATGATTAAGGTGAATGTTCGTTACGATCTTGAACTTGTGAAGATAACCTCTTTTTTATATGTTTAAAATATTATTGCACATCGTACATATCTTTTGAGCAGTTCAGTAATAAAGATATGACATAATATGTTGTATAACCATACATAAAATATACCCTTTGTTTGTTACCCTTACACGCGAAAACCATTGAACGGATTTTGATAATACTTGGCAGTGATGTAGCTTGAGTACCTAATACATAAACTACAGAAGTACTAGCTTTTGAGGTGGCGCAACTTGTTAATTAATTTATAAATACAAATTTAAAGAGAAGAATATTTAAGTTCTAAATATATCCCACTATCAGTGTTACACGTGATAAAATGATTATAATAATTACGCCACGGGAGCGGCTATTTTTGGCGCCAAAATATTCTTCAAGTAGCGTACAATTTACATCACCACAGACTACTTAAGGCTTATACATGCGCTAATAACCTTGACCATACTTGGATCTCAAACCTCTCCCGCTGCACCTTCTTTTTTCCTCGCATTTTGTATTTAAAAAGATACTAATCAGTGAAACAAAATATCCTCGTCAGGGATTGTTGTGTAACTGATAATTTATTAAACATAAAATTTTCAGAGCTCTAAGTCAGCAGGTTACGAAGTTTATAGAGTATTTGTGGAAAAATCGATGACCACGGCACATTTTTTTTCTAGAAATCTATTAACTTTGGAAAAAAGTCCTCGCGAGCAATTAAAGATCAAAGACCATCCTATTTTATATATTTTTTTCGGTATTGTGCTTTATGTTGTACCAGACTTTATAGAGGTTGAACATAGTCGAAATTGCCGGGTAGCGCCTTAATAGTAGCCATCTCTACATAGTAAAAAACAAAGTCGATTCTCTGTCCCATTTTCCCTATTCCCTATGTATGCTTAAAGAGAGTGCTCGAAATTGTTTTTCCTCGGTTCCACAACTGTTTAATTATTTATTTAATTGTATGACAAAAATTCTTTGAAAATAATTATAGTTAAAAAAAAACTAAAAAACACGCTTTTTATAGAAAACCGAACTAAAAAATAGAAATTTTTTATCAAATTAGTGTATTGTCATCGGTCCTCAATAAATCTACAAAGTTTGAACGAAATCTGGCCGTTTAAAGTGGGTCAAAATCGCGCCCAAAGAAGTCGGTTACAAACATACAGGTGAAGCTAATATAAAGCGATGTAAAAAGTATAACGTCGAGGTAAGGATAAGACCAAAACAATCATTGTTTAAAATGATTCTCATAGTCATTAAACTCGTAATTCTTTTAACCTTTAAAAAGAGATCAAATAATCATCTTACATATATGTAATTAAAAGATAGAACCTACAATTACATTTAATTTTGACATTAAATACAGAAAACCCTATTATGAACCGATTTTGATATATAATAAGGCAATTTTGACCGACATATCTATTCTGATAAATAATACACCGACAGATCTAATAACGAATTTATTGTTAATTGCGTAGAAATCTGTTTATTGGGGCATAATATGGAATATTTATCGACACGATACAATTTATTGGGAGCACGTAAGATAAATAGCTATGCATTACTAGTTGCTAGCACTGGATCCGCCTGTTTGTCTTTCTTTCAGGTTGCAACGGAGCGATTTTATGGCAAAATATTGCCCGCAGCTTCACCAAAACACATTTTTATGGTAGTATCAATTTTCATCTCCTATTTTATCCCCGTATCGGTAGAATTTACCAAAATTCTTTCTTAAAGCATACCTACATCTTCTTATATATATGTCACGGCTAAAGGTAGGTGAGAACATAAACTTAAGATTAGCCGGCTAAA
>CAJQZN010017066.1:0-10880 GCA_907164685.1 Colias eurytheme | reverse complement strand
AAAAAAAAATTATGAGGCGTGCACTTTTGGATTTTCCAAATTTTTTGTTAATATTATTAGACTTTTAAGCGTTTTAATCAAAGAAAACTTTATATTCTGTGACAGTTACTGTATTTATATTGCATCTTTCATTTTGGTTCATTATAAGGATGAAATAACACTAACAAACTTAATAAATTAGATAAGAGGAAAACCATAAAAACAATATTTTAAAACCGTTTTTAATACATTAACCGTATTTGATATTATTATATCGCTCACGGTAAAGTTTGAAGTTTCCTTTAATTTCATAACTTGAAAGAAAATGCCAAAAATGTGAAAAACAACTACTTAAACATTTCCCAACGTTTTCCGATCTAAAACTTTTCTTCATGAATAGCAGATAATGTAATGGAAATTCTTTGTAAACTTTTGGTAGTAATACTTAATTTATATATTTTTTAATTTTATTTAGATAATCTGTATCAGACAGGTTTCAAAATGGCACAAAGCACTAAAAGTTGTCTCTGAATAAAAGTTTTCTTCAAGAGAGTAGATAATGTAACCTAAATTCATGAACTTACTAAGAATTAAGGCAAAAATATTACACTAATGTTGTTAATTTTAGTTCCTGTCGTATCCGTCTCCTACTTTCTGAGCATGACGGATTTTCATATAGACCTATTTCTCTCCCCCCTTGTACCTACTCCCTTAAAGAACAACTCCAATAAATTATTAGTACTCTTCTTTTTTTACATTCTTCTTGTGATTTCTTATTCTATTCTTATAATTTCTAATGAAACCGTATTGTTTAATCATTGATTACCTACTATATATTTAAAATGTTCCTTTTTATACCATAATTTCTTTTGATTTCGATATTCTGTAACGTCGAGTGTTTAAAACGCCCATAACAATCTTCAACGCCAATACCATTTTTCATTGTAACAGCATAAAGTTGGCATCAAGCAACATATTTTCTATACAGCCGCCTTGGAACATCTGATCAGCCTTTTATCAGGCCATTAGCATCAAAGGAGCCGTGATCGCAATACTAATGCGTTCTTACATTTATTGATCTCTCAATGCCTCTTATGAAACCTCATTGATGGATAATTTTTCTTTGTCAGCATTATTGGTTGAGTGTGTGTTCATTTTGAGTGACGCAGCTGAACACACTTTTATAGAGTTAACGAATTTCATTTTTATAAGGGGGTCAAAATACTAGTCTAAGATCCCACTGTATGATTACTTCGTTCATAGTTTTTTTTGATGAAACCAAAATTTTATGTATATTTATAATTAGGAGAATATATATCGACTAGATTGCCATTCAAAATTTGGCCGCAATTCTCCATTCGTGGCTACGGATTTGTTCATCAAATATGGAATTAATGAGTTAAAATATTAGACTTTTAATTACTGATATTTATTTTTTTATATTTGTAGGAACTGTAATACATTAGGTAGGTTGTACTTACATATTATGTAGAATTATTGGTTACTTATTTCATGAAACTACAATTGTTTCGGAAATTGCTTATTTTAGAGGTGGAAATTAATGTTTAAAAGGTAAGTTATGTTATTTATATTTAATAAAAATCGATTATTTTCAATATTCAAAAAATGATTTAATTTTGAATCAAAATAACACAGTTATTAAATAAACACATAAAAGCTTAATATACCCAAATTAAATAAACCTACCCTAATCTTCTCAATCTGTACGGAATTGTAAAAATAATTATCTGCTATATAAGCCATAAAATTAATTTTTACGCGGGCATAAAACCGTAATCTTATTTGTAGAAGTTAATTAAAAATTTTGTTGAGACTTAAAACGCCTGCAATATATTAAGAAAAGGTTGAATTTACGCTGATTTATATGGAGATCTTCATGGTGTTGTTAAGCTAAACTAACCTACCCTAAACTAGGTACGTTACCTTAGTTTGTAGTCACTCATAAAGCAGATTAACTAGAAACTAATATCTTCCGGCTTGTAGCTTTTTGCTAAATTGTTAATTAACATAATTTTTCCAAACATTTTTACTAAGCCTACCTATTAACTAACATATTTCTTGCTAGACATCCTACAACGATCTCTTTCAATATTGATGTGTATAATATATTAAAAATGAATCATTAAAATCACACTTATGAAGCAATAATAGAAGAAACAGTAATAAAGCTTTTTCTGCAACCTTCTGGAAGCCATATTAATAAAATTTCTGAAATTTAACTGTTACAATGATGAGCAGACCAAGATTACACACCTGTATATGGATAATCTTAAAAGGTACCAAATTAGCGATAGAAAAAGAAAATTAAACTACCTCTTCTACCGGTAACTAATCAATTTTATAATCTTCTTCTTCTTATATATAAAAATGAATCGCAAAATGTGTTGGTAAGCGCATAACTCGAGAACGGCTGAACCGATTTCGATAATTCTTTTTTTATTATATTCCTTGAAGTCCGAGGATGGTTTTTATGTAGAGAAAACGTAAATATGTTCCACGGGCGAAGCCGGGGCGGACCGCTAGTTATGTATATTAATATCAAACTATTAAATTAATATTGTGAAATACACCATATTGTAATAATCCTGTCTTGTTAAATAAAGGTTTTTTTTCTAGGTAGAAATAACACACTTAGAGGTGTATTTTTTAAACTCTGGCGGTATGTCGCATGCAGTATATATTGACCAGTTGGAAACTGGTAGTTTATCTAGTGTTTGGAGCAATTATTTATTCTGTACTGCTACTGTTTTCTCTATTGAGTGGTGGAACGGTTTTAGTTTTTATTTAGTTGGAGAACAATAGTGTTTTGAGAATCGTGAATTTCGAACCGCGTCATTTACGTCAGCGTGGTTTCGATTTTTTTATTTTTCTATTCTTCGTTCTTACTTTATGACTAACTAGCCGTCCGCCCCGGCTTCGCCCGTGGTACATATTTCGCAATAAAAGGTAGCCTATGTTCTTTCTCAGGGTCTAAAGATTATCTGTGCCAAATTTCATCAAAATCGGTCCAGTAGTTTATGCATGAAAACCATACATGCATACATACATACAAACCTTTCCTCTTTATAATATTAGTATAGATATATATTTTACATAATATTACTATTATTACAACCATCTGACTCGGAAACAGAAGTATCAGGGCAATCCTACTTATCGGTATAAAACATTGATTATCTGATTCAATAATCAATTAATTATAAATCAAATTAGATCACATGAGACATGCGAAACAAATAAAAATTAAATTAATTCAAGTACGAAGATATAACTTAAATCTTAATATTAATAATATTAAGATTTAAGTATTATTCAGTCGTACATTAGAAACAAGCTTATAAAAGCTTTTAACTTCAAATTAATTTTCAACTTGTAATTATTAATGCATGGCTAAATGTATGCAGTTATAGGTACTAAGGTACAGAAAAACGGAGTATATATTCTACTATTAAATGTTTAAATATAATGAAATACATTACACAGCATTATGAAGTAGCTATTTCCATAAAACGAAACCGAAATGTTACTAAATAGCCTAGAAGTGGTATACCATAAAATCGCTCCGCTGCGATGTGTAAAAAAATAAAACAAACAAATATACTTTACAGACGTTGTTCTGCTCTATTGCCTCTTTTTCGTGTTTTCATCATAGGAACCATCATTTTGCCTCAGCGAAAACGTTAAAAAAATCCCTAATTGATCAAGCATTTCTCGTGCTTTACGCTACACATTTGGAGTTTCATTTTTATTATCTAGATGAAGTAGGTATAAGGATATTATCAGAGGTACCTGAAGACCACAACATTACTATACTAGAACAGTCAATGCTCTCAAGACTAATTGTAATGGATCATTAGTGATTTGTCATTTACCATCGGATAGGACATCGTTAATCTTGGCCTGATAAGGGAATGAGATCTGACCACCATTTGTAATCTGCCTCTGATAAGCTTATGAGGTTTGATCATTTGCTTAGTGCCTTGAGATTAACTTTTAAATAAACTATAATTATAACTGATGATTTCTACATAGAGCTAATTATATTAAGGTAAAAACCGTCTTCACTCTTGAGATAATTTTTGCAAGGCTTATACCTACCTAGTTAGGACCTTCTTTGACGAAACATCCACCTGTGTATCTACTTATCTGAATTCATCTAAATCTGATGGAAATGTTATAACGTTGAAAATTAGAAAAAGTCGGACAGAGAACATTCGCATTTGTAAAATAATTGATCAGTAGTTATGAATATTTTACGATATATAATATAACTAAATACAACTATAGCTGTTAATGCTTAAAACTATTTTCGGTATTGGTCGCTCTAATATTTATAAGAAATCAATAATGGTTGCTTATTCCAAAACGATGTTTTAAACAATTATTGTATTCAGTAAGAAGAACATATAGACAACAACAAGACTTAGGTATCTAATTTAGAGGTATGATGTATGATGAAATCATGTTCAATCTGTAATAATTTAATTTTTTTTATTCACTTAAAGACTAAATGAACCTCGGGTATGCCTCGGGTCTGATGATTTAGAAACTTCATTAAAATATCTGTGTTATGTTTCATTAATAAAACAAACTCCTAACTTATTTAAATATGAATGTAGAATAATACGTTTCAATAATTACCTATACTTGCATATTCGTTTTGAAGGTTCCACAAATTAACAAAAAACTCAGCCATCACCAATTTTACCCTAATTACATGTCATTCCAAACACGCAATCACTAAAGTCCCATATTAAATAACAAGAACATTTAATTATTGTAATTGAACTGTTAGCGGATTCACGTAATTTGTATTCAAAGTTTGAAGGACAAAATCGCCCTACCACACGACACGTCCGTTCAGCTTGAAAGCTGAAGCGCTACTGAAATATCGCCCCGTGATTGTAAATTTCACACTGCCGATTTTTATGTGCAGAACACAATGTTCCACATACAATGATTGTTTTGTTCGACACATGAATCATAATGCGTGTAAGGAAGAAGCAATGTAGTAGTTTGGAATAAAGGTTAATCGTTAGAAAAGCCTGTACCTACGTAAAAAAAAATCATAAAAAATATAGGTATTTGATGAGCCTTATTTCACTATATTGCTCAGATAAATAAAAATCGTTTATCTAAATCAATGTAACATTATGGTTTTCGAAAGTAAACGTAATTTGATGTGTTTGCGGAAAAGGTTTATTAATACACACATCTATACTATAAATATTATAAAGCTGAGGAGTTTGTTTGTTTGAACGTGCTAATCTCAGGAACTACTGGTCCGATTTGAAAAATTATTTCGGTGTTGGCCTCTATTATATCATCACGCTAAGACCAAAAAGAGCGGAGCAATGCTGATGAAACCGCGAGGGTTTTGCGAATCAAGAACCACGGACTATGAACACCTTAAAAATTCACTTATTTTACGTAAACTCTATCTTCATTTGGCATGTATATTGGTGTTTAATTAGTTAACTTCAGTAGTAAGACTGAATTAGAAATTTAGGTCTGTTTGATCAGCGGTACCACAGAAGCGGTACACTAAAACTTATATTAAGTAGATAATAATATGTTATTATGTAGAAGGCATTAACTTTTTACTTATTGTCATTAAGTATTTAAGTTTGGGCTTTTTTTAGATGTCAGAATGTTATTTTTTGAACTTAAAAAGGTTTGTTTATTGATCAATAAGGAAGTGAATATAAATATACTGTAGGTACCTTAATTTTTATAGGACCTGATGTTTGTTAACAGTGATCCAATGTAATATAATCAAGTATTTTAAAAATCAATTTCTGATAAGACCTGTCAAATCCTCAAAGGAAAATCAATGATCAATTTCTATACAACGGAGAGAATCATATAGTTTATGAGGGTGCTAAGGGATTGGACCCTTGTTTAGCATAAATACTACCCGATCCCTTTATTCGGTGACCCTGGGGTCTGTCTTATTGTTCGTGTAAAGAACCTGTTCCTTTATTACCAGTTTATGACTATCAAATAATATGATGGCTATATACAATGCAGTGCTGGCTCAGTGATGAGGCCTTCGAACTACAATTCGATAAGTCCGGGGTTCGATACCAGTGCGAGCGTGTAGGATCATCACCATTGCTCGAACCGTTAATGAAAACATCGATAGGACATGTCGAAATATCAAACAGTTCAACGACATAATAATATTATCACATCAGCAAACGCCAAGAGAACTAAACACAGTTTATTTAGGGAAACTATACATATTTAGGAGAACTATACATATTTATTTAGAAATAAATATGAACTGTAGCATCATTAAATCAGTGATATCTCATTCTGACGAATAACAACTGCATCGTGCATCCGCGGCCCAGTTGATAGAATTAATTAACATTGTGCAGTTCCCCGTTGGAAATTGAAATTCTAAATGAATTTATGCTCTGACAGCACTTTTTTTAAGATATGAAATGAGTATAGGAATAAATAATTGAATAATATTATGTTGCTTATTTGTGATGCGTTATAATTAATACAAAACGCAGTTTTTTTATTCTTTTCTAGAATTTTCCCGGGCATTATTTATTCCACTTTGGTTTACTAAGGATAAATACAAAATTGAAATTGAATAATTTGTCTTATCTATAACTGAGCAGTAAAGTGGCTATGTGCCAAGACGTTGAACGTTACATTCAACAACTTGACGAGTTGTCCTTTAGTTATTCAATTAAATGTCATCATTTAATGAAGGCGCTAGTCATTCAATCAAATAGCTGATTCAACAAGATGACTGCAACATATAGATAATAATTTCAAATAGTTAGTAGTAGCAGTAGTTGTAGTCCTTATATCCTTCGTTTAATGATTATTATGAAAGAAAATTAATTGTTATTACTCTGATGATAGCAATGAATTGGTTTCGTGCTATTATAAGCTGCATGCGGATTTAATTATATTTTTACAATATCATTGTCGTAGTGAGGTGAAATTTTCTGCTATTTTAACTTTCGTTATTTTTTATAACACTTTGATAATTTATCAACTATTGAGTATGTTTTTGAGTACCTATTAAAGGTTTTATCTTTAAACCAAAAAGCAAAACTACACGATGACTAACTGTATAATGCACTAACCACCTTCAGATTTTCCGGGATGTCTGGGAGATTTTGGTTTAAGCATTAAAACACCCTCTGTACATTTTTAAAATTCCTATTGTTATTCTTACCAAGTTTCATCGTGTGCATGGTCTAAAACAAAGTATTTTTTATTAAATTCAAAAAGGTACGGTAGTTAATTATTCAAAATTACCACCAAAAATAACACTATGCAAAAGTGCTAACAGTTTGTCAGTTAAAAACTTTTAAAATGAATGGTCTGGGTTAATGTGTACTTAGCACTTCTCAACTAGGAAACTTATTTTGGACAGTAGGTATTCGGAACTTAAATGTTTTTGATAAACTCCATTTATGTGGTACTTTCAACACTTCTTAATTATTTAGATGATTTTTTAAAGATATTTATTGTTGGGTGCTCAAATGTTAATTCTATTTCAATTTAATTTTGCATTATATTTTAGACTAGCTTTCCGCCCGCGGCTTCGCCCGCTTTGTCTAAGACCTAATAAATTAACCCTTAAATTGATTTCGTCCGTTTTAAAGGACATAGTATTTACAAACATGCTGGCGCTGTTATAGCAGACCTAAGCTTCGCTAATCGGTATATTGGGAAGGTACTAGCTATGTCCTTTGCGTACATGCAGGTTTTTTTACCAAAGCGAAGTACAGTCGCGAATGGTGACCATTTGAAAATTGCAAAAAACGATTCTCTTGACTCTCCTGATAAAATTGATAATAACTGTAAGTATTTTGGCTATTTTGCTTATAATGTTATATTATTAGTTAGAATACGATTGTAAGTATAGTATTTGACATAATTTTTACATATTTTACAATATTTGGAATAGAAATCTTAGTTTATATACGATGTCCCATAAAACGGACGTTGACAACTTGGAGTATATACTAGGGTATTCTTCACATGTCCTATGTAACGGACGTTGCCAATAAGGCCCTCCATTTTCAACGTCATCATTTTGATACATTTTTCTCTATTTTTAATATGTTTTAGAGGAGCATGACTTGGCAATCAATAAAAAAATTCCCTCACTACCTCTGGCGGAAGCTGAAGAGTCTGGCGTTGAGTTGAGATGACGATTTTGAAGGAAATGTAGACCTACGGGAATGATTTCACTATGATAACAGTGTCAATCATTTACCCCCAGCACCATACCTTCAGAATTATACGACAAATTGATTTGAGACACAATGAAGACCCAAAAAGTCATAATTTTTACCATCAACAAAATATTATTGCTGCAGAATTACAGCCATTACATGTGGTGCGAGATGAATCTTCCCTACTTCTCAGTAGTTCTTCAGCCACAGAATCATGTTACCAGAAATACCACCCAATGTTTAAAAATTTAAATAATAATACCTTACAAATTAAAAAACTGGCAGAAAATGGATATGTATGCCAAAGAATCCAAAAAAAGTGATTTAAATTTCCTGTTTGTTTTGGTACTTCAGGCATGGTACATACGACTTCTTTGCATACGATGAAGCAAACACATCTCAATCTGTACAATATAAGGAATGGGAAGAGGACTTTCTTGGTGTATTAGATATGTTCTCAGGCTATGTAATACTATTTCTATTCCAATTCTTAGCATATTCTTAGGCTGTGATTTTTGGGAGTGTCGTTTTTTAAAATCCATTATTTTTAACGATATCGTCAAAGTTTTAACCAACATTTTAAGACAGATGTTTGAAAAGCTTATTCTAGATCGTCTATAATTATAATTTGATAATAATTTTGAATTACAGAGTTGAAAATGTGCATTGTATTCATGTACCACGGTTGCAGGAATAATGTGCAATGTCCGTTATATGTGACGGTTCGAACATGTACATATAATTGGCAGTGTCCGTTTTATGTGACATAGTGAAAACAATAGAAAAAATTAAAATTTTTAATTTTTTTTTTTCATTTTCCTCTTTTCTATCCTAATTCCAACACATCCTCCAAATTTGGACATTATAAACACAAGTTATCTAGGGGTGACAATTTAAGGGTTAATCACTCTATCTATTTAAAAAAACCGCATCAAAATCCCTTCAGTAATTTCAAAGATTTAAGCATACATAGATAGGGACAGAAAAAGCGTCTTCATTTTATACTATGTAGTGATAAATAGACAAAAAATGTTTCCTGAACAATTTCTTGAACAATATAATATTTGCCTGATTTTTTAAGATACCTAAAATAACATCTTTTAATAGATACAGCTTCTTTACAGTAAAAATATACATAACATATTATACCAATTTTTGCCATAGGTTATGGAAAAAAGTCGGCTGATCATGAAATCCGTACCTTCGAATGTGGTGTGAAGTATATCACTACATAGTATAAAACAAATTTGCTTTCTCTGTCCTTATGTTAAATTACGCAACGGATTTTGATGCGGTTTTTTTTTAATAGATAGAGTGATTCTCGACGAAGGTTTTAGTATATAATTTAGTAGGTTTTAGACGAAGCGGGCGAAGCTGCGGTCGGAAAGCTAGTACAGAATAATATAGAGATGTTAGATGCTGTTGAAAATTGTTTACAATAAGAAGAATTACCAAAACACATCTCAACACTATTTGGAAACAAATCGATTGAACCCTGTAATCAGAACGGAATTGAATGCTCCGTTCCGAGCAAACAGTAATTATACAGCTATAGTTTACTCTTCAGCTGATTTGAACATCATTTTAATTAATTCTTGTGTATGCGACCACTTTTTGTAACTTTTTCATACGATAGATATATTCGCTATGAGTTTTTAGGCATCATACGATAGATATATTTATGCAGTGATTACAATAATTATTATACAGCTATAGTTTACTCTTCAACTGATTTGAACATCATTTTAATTAATTCTTGTATGGATCGAGAGTGTAGTCACTTTTTGCATATTATATAATCACTGATGTTTTAGTTTGTACTAGCTTTCCGCCCGCGGCTTCGCCCGCGTTTTCAAAGAAAAACCCGTTCCCGTAGGATTTCCGGGATAAAACCTATCCTATGTCCTTTCTCGGGTATCAAAATATCTCTATACCAAATTGCATGCAAATTGGTTCAGTAGTTTGTACGTGATTGAGTAACAGACAGACAGACAGAGTTACTTTCGCATTTATAATATTAGTATGGATTATTGCGTTGGAAATATATAAGTTTGTTAATTTATGCTTTTTAATAGGCCAATTGTATGCCACGCTACGAATTCTATACAGCACGAAAAAGGAAAGCTCTAATTATCGCGATTTGCCAACATTGCCTGCGTCTTCCACTCAACCATTTGTATAGTTCTTGAACAACTTAATGTCTTTTTCTTGCTTTATTGATTCTTGCTTACGGCAGAGCCATGTGGATCTGATGTTAAGTGATCAGCACCGCCCATACAAGGTCCTTACACACACTAGAAACACCGAGTCGAGAGACCGTTTGCCGTATTTTGTGTACTTAGGCTTCTTGAAAGACGTATTCGTTCGTCTTATAAACAATAAAAAAAGAAAGTAATTATAGGGCATGCCTATGGAAGTGAAAGCTTATTAACTAAAAATTTTGGTTTTTAAATATTGAAATTTCATTGCAAAAGCATGTCGGTGATGCGACCAAAAATACTGAAGTTTAAGAAGTGTTCTTTGAAAAATGCAACAAAGCTGCTTCTAATCCATAAAAACTGCACACAATCTTAACAAGTGTGAACATAATATATACTACACTCATTCACACAACCTCTGGCAGTGCTTGTTAGTGTAAAATATTCAGTAGTTACTGCGTTTGGGATT
>CAJQZN010017064.1:0-28837 GCA_907164685.1 Colias eurytheme | reverse complement strand
TGTGTGTCGTTTTGGTTGTATAAATTCTGAGTCTTTATTTTTGCATATTGTTTGTTTGGTTTTAAATGTTTAATTGTAAAGTAAAACGTTACCATAATTTAGAAGCCTATAACATTAATATTTTTACGAATTTCTCAATTCTACTATTTCATTAATTTTACAATATTGAAACGAAAAATAAAAATTTCCTTGCTGTTAATTTATTTACCGTTTTTTTATTAATCAATGATGGACTAGCACTACATTTCAATTTATTACTATTATAAAAGCAAAGCACTCAACAAATATTAAATTTACCGTTTGAGCCAGCCGTCTATTGAAACTCATAAAAATATGAAAGTTTCTTGCCGGTTCTCTGAAAACAGTTTTCCGAGCCGGTGGTAACTAATTGTTGCAATATAACGATTTAAAAGCCCTTCTGAAAGAACTAATTGAATAAATAAATTTTAGAGTTTGCGTTTGTTAGATTGTATTATATTTTGTGTCAGGAAATGCTTACGAAATGCGAGTATACTCTTGTCTTGTTCAAATATATTTTTCTATATTTATTATTTACTAGGTATGTAATATCAATTCCCTTGCATTATGTGCTTGGATCAATCCAGTTGTATAATTACAATCATTTCCCTTTAGTTAAATTCATATAATTGTACAACTATACCTAATTTTTGAAGTGAAACATCTTTAGTCGCAATAAGAGTATAATTTCAAGATCGCGTCTTGGCAATACCGTCACTTCACGGAGGTTTAAGGCGACGATTTTGGTATCTTTGAATATTGCCAAAGAAGTTTGACTTCTGACACGTGTGTTCGGCACACATGCTCTTTTTTGAAAGGTATTATTAAATAGGTAATTATTTTACAGTGCCACCTTTAGCGTTTCAACAGCGTCACAGAACGATAGTGGTCTCTACAGCTGTCACTTGCTCAATCACTCTCAAGTGTCTATAAATGTACACGTTCTTAGTGGTAAGTAATCTATTGATTTTGCTTTTAGTCAATGCTTAAGAATTTATGTTGTCAGTTTGTTACTTTTATTATAAAAACATTTTGGTTGAGAGATTTTTTTTGGCTCTATATTTTTTTTTTATTGGCGTTATTAAGAAATAATGTACGATATTTTTGTAGTTAATGTCGTCGATAAAATATTTGTGATATATTCATTTTGTTATTCATTAGTATATACCCATTTGATAGTATATTATGTACTTTAAGCAAATGAGATTTAACTTGCCTCCTTTAATACCAAAGATGCAATAAACAAACAAAATTTTATACATTTTTACTTAAAATTCAATCAAATACGTCAGCTTATTCCATTTGCAAAACAAATATATCGGAACATACTGTTTACATAAAAATTTCTCGTCACGTAGAAAAAAAAATAAACGATACATTTACAAATATTTTTATAACATTTCACTTTTCACAAACCAACAAACAAACGTTTATTAATACACTTAAATCTATTTCAATAACGATATTTTTATTTTGGAATTTCTATTTCAGTGTTAGTTAAAAATTGGGAGGATTAAAAAATTGAATGATTGAAACGCGGATTTAAAATGCAAATATTTTAGTGATATTATTTGGGAATAATAAAAATTGTGATTTGGGGTAATTTATTCCTGTACTATTCTTATAAGGAAGGAAGGGTGGATATACAAGTAGGTTTCTTATTCCTGTTTAAGGAAATCAAAACAATGTAATATTATTGCCGATTTTATGTAAGTAGGTTATTTCTTTGGAATGTTTTGAGGTTACTATTGGATATCAATGCTAATGAATGTTCTTTTATTTATGTGAAAGCGTGCGGAAATTTTCGTATTGAAAATTGATTTATCTATTTCTTTGCCCTAAAGGAAAATGTTGTCAGCAATTATTTTATTACGGTTTCGTATTTTTTTCCATTTAATTCCATACAATGTATTTTATTTTTCGAGTTGATATGAATATTATCAAACGTTGGATGTTTTTTGATGATTTCAATTGAATACAAACTGTATTTTGTATATTATATAATATTTTTCGTTCTTACATTTCTATGACTTCCCCAAATTAAGAATTCCTTGGTGTTGTGTAGCAACAAAATCTTACAAAAATGTATTGAAATAGAAGACAGGCTTATTACTTCATATGACATAGTATTTTATTCTAAAATTTCTTACAGGTGAAAATCAGGCAGCAGTTCACCACGATACATGGAACAAGGGTTCTCTCTTCTGGCAACCACAGATACTATACCTACTCGTTATTGTCATACTGTCATCATTTTTTACTTGATCTAAGAATTATTATTACGGGCTACAAGACAAAGCTTGCATGAACTAATATGATGTAAACTGGTGGAAATTTATTCTGGGATTGATTGATTTGATTTCTGTATAATATTATTATCAATGTATGTAACATGGTAATTCATCTGTCTGATAATTAATATATTTAAGAGGGATATGGGCCAAATTTAGCCAAATCAATTTAATATAATAAAAAAGGATGTTAACAGAAATAGAGATTTCAAAATTTGAAAAAAATGTCTTAAGAATTATGTTTTATGTGTACATTTTCGTTTTCTCAAATAAGGTGTTTACTATTGTTATTTAATGTTAAAAATTAGTTATCAATTTATTTGTGAATTCGATGTGATTCGAGACTCTTTCCTGCCTCATAATATGAGAAGGAAAAATCAGTTTAAAATACAGCATTCACTGTACATAAATGAAGCCAAATTATTAGGTAATCTATGAAAATTTTAAATCACTCTGGAAACATTTCGTTTCATTACATAAGCCAATATTATACTGAGCTAGATAATTTAAAATATATCTTTTATAAGCGATACCCTTAAATGTATGTACATAATAATCATTAAATTAGGTTAATATAATTTATATTGTAAGGTTAAGCATTGAACTTTAGTTTGAGACATACACAATTTAAGTACTTTATGTAAATAAATATAATTTAATATTGTTTCCGTAACGGGTGTAATAAAATTGATACTCTTTTTGTGGACAGCCAAGCTGTTGTTAAAATTGTTTGTGTTATAAAATTGCACAATATTGTATAATTTATTATTATAAAATAAAACTTCCAAATGAACGAAAGATGTTAACTGTAATATTATCAAATAAATTCATTAATTGAACTCAGATCGTTTTATTTCTCTCTTCAATTATATTAATTATACAAACACATAATCAATTGCCATATTGTTAGTTACTCTAGATTGTTCTTCCTTTTTTGTCTTGATTTATCTATACTAATATTATAAAGCTGAAGAGTTTGTTTGTTTGTTTGTTTGAACGCGCTAATCTCGATAACTACTGGTCCAATTTGAAAATTTCTTTCGGGGTTAGATAGCTTATTTATCGAGGAAGGTTATAGGCTATATATCATCACGCTACGACCAACAGGAGTTTAGCTACGGGGGTGAAACCGCGCGAAGCAGCTAGTTATGGTATAAAATTGTGTCGGTAAGGAAATTATAAACTTAATATTAATTCCTTAATACGTAAAGCTGTTTTATTTCCTAGGGATAATTTTATGTGGACAAGGGATGTAATTTTTAAATACATATGCACCGTGAAACTGAAGTTTTAATTAGCAACATTTTATATTACGAGAAAATTAAGATCCCTACTTAAAAAGTTTTATAAATCTAGAACACGGCGCATCATAAATAACCAGTGAAATTTTCTCATTTTCGTAAGTTAGCTGGGTTTTTCTTAGTGTGCACTAATAAATTTAATAATAAACAGCTGACAAAGTTCTCAGAGCTGTAGCGAACTGTTTTTAGTGTTTGCGAAACTTGTTCGTAAACTTTTATCGTTTTGTTAGAGTATGTAATTTATTTTGAATCAAAATATATTATAGTTTTTATACTGATCTTTCATAGTTTTTAAAATATGTGTTGGTGTGTTATAACCTCTGCGCTTTTGTGAAAACTTCTCAAGTTTCGTGGAACACTTTTTGCTAGCGGAAAATCTTAAAGTTCGCGTCACAAACACGCTAATGGTAGGAAATTTTAAATTTTAATACTTAAATTCTAAGTTATAAGTTTACTTCAAGTAGCAATCCTTTTGGCTGCTTACTTTTTTATATCAACTTGTATCTTACAAGACATCACACACACACACACCATGTTGTTCCATTATTAGTAGTTTAGTTCTAGATTTTCGATACTTATTTTTTAAAGTACCTAAGTGGTTCTCACGGATGTTAGCCCATAATTTGTTAAGTTTTAGACAAAGCGGTGAATCCGAGAGCGGAAAGCTAGTAATTTAATAAATTAAATATGACGCGACTCTATCCATACGAAAGAGTTATTACTTTCTGCCTATGCCGATTACTAGGTACACACTCCACTTGTACAAACATTTGAACAAAATTGTACAACGTTGCCACGTGTTCAATAACAGGGCGACAGTCGAAATCTTTGAAATGTAAATCCAACGAGAACGCAATTGTAACAAGAGCTTCGGGAAAAATACATCAAAATGTTGAACAAATAACTTGAAACGGCATCTGTTTATCATTCCATATCACGTAGTACATGAAAGTTTTGTATAACGATATACATGATAGGTTTTATAAGTATGCGCTTTTAATAAAGGAACTGAGAATGGAAATATTTTATACTAGCTTTCCGCCCGCGGCTTCGCCCGCGTTTTCAAAGAAATACCCGTTCCCGTAGGATTTCCGGGATAAACCTATCTATAACCTATATTTTACCTATCCTATGTCCTTTTTTGGGTATCAAAATATCTCTATACCAAATTTCATGCAAATTGGTTCAGTAGTTAAGGCGTAATTGAGTAACAGACAGACAGACAGAGTTACTTTCGAATTTATAATATTAGTATGGATTAGAGAGCAGTTTCGTTTTACAATAATATATGAGAACGCTTTTGGGTAAAGGTTCGTTATAGTTTTTAAAGTCACGGATTATAAGATCTCAAAATGAAGAACTTATAAATATTGCTTTAAGATATTCATATAACATTCGCATAAAACGCATTATACCCGCTCCAATATTTATCAGTCAAAGAATATTGCGTCGTTCTTGGAGCAAATGTTAAAATGTTAAAATACTATAAAATTATAGCCTTAATTACGAACGCATAATAATATAATATTAATGTATTCTAGATACAACCAGAGTCAAAACTGCATACCTACTTAAGTCATTAGTCTAAAACAACAAGACAAATTTACCACAGAATACTGGTTTTACTAAAACTAAAATAAATAAGAACATACATTCCAAGAATACTTTCACAATGAAGACGTAGAAAACTCGAACCATAAATACATCCATCCGGAGCCTCATTACGCTTGCTGTTAGTGAGGAGTGCATACATTATTAATTTCCTCCATTTGTATACGTTCGAGAAACCGCCTTTCATTCAGCCTGTGCCACTAAGATTGAAATAAGTCCAACTGTTAACCCGTTGGCAATTTAAAAGTGTCATTGTAACTGAAAAATGCACATCTATTATTATGAATTTTGTTATGGACTTGTGTTAATAATTCTATTAAAACGGACCCGTTGGTGTGGCAATTAAAGAGTGACAATTGAACAGAAACGTCATTTATCAATTAAGTTATGAACAGGAATAATTGAGATATTTTATACTAGATATTATCTTAATTTTTTTTATTATAGCTTGACTATTTTTGGATTATAAATGCATCTTCTTATTGTTTATTTTCGTTTTTTGATCATGAAATTTATTGTTTTAGGACTCGTAGAATAAGATTTTCAATATTTTAGAGATTTGCTAACTATAACTAGCTCTGGCAAGCGAATACTATATTCGTTCCAAAGATAAATGAAGTGAATTGAAAGCGTTCATGTAGAATGCAAAATTATTCTTTTATCATTCATAGCTAAAGAGTTGTATTGCTTACAAACTGGTTTATTCCTAGCGAGCCATCCTAGCTTCGCATTGTAATTATTATATATTTCTTCTAATATGTATATTAAATCTCGTGTCGCTTTGACTCCTCGGAAACGACTTCACCGATTGTCATGCTTGTGTGCATATTGGGTAGGTCTACGAATCGGAAACATTTATTTTTCATATCACTAAGTGATAAGAGTAAGGCAAATCAACATATTTTGCCGAGACAGCTAGTACATATATTATAGTTCTAGTATCACTCTATCTATTAGAAAGACTCGCATCGAAATATTTTGCGTATAAAGATCTTAGCTAACATATGGACAGAAAGCGGGAAGTGACTCTGTTTTGTACTATACAGTGATAGTGATAGTACATAACTAAATCAATCAATACACAAATCACGAACTATTCATTTGCACTAACCATGAAAGCAAATAGCCTACATATAGTTCATCTTGTGGGCGGTGGTATGCGGTTGACATAACCAGCGGAGATTTACAAATTAATGGCTCTGTCACACACATTGTTACCGATGTTAGTGTGAAACCTCAAATTGACGTTAAATAAAGTATTGTTATTGTATGTGAGATGGGTGTTTCTTGTATGCTATTGAATTGATCCTTGGTGAACATGAAATGAAGAATAAGGGCCATGCCTCCCCATTCTGTTTAGAAATATTAATGGACATTATATACAAGTTTAATACTTAGTAGAGGAGCGTCCCCATTTGTATTAGCATCAGATATAAGTAATTATGATCTTCATCATCATACACTTTAGCCTTGGACTTCTACTGCAGTAGTATGTATGTAATACTGTAGAAAGGTCTTCATGGTGGATTTCCAGTATGACCGGTCACCGGAGGCGGCACTCTGTGCCCAGCGGATCTGGATGAGTAATGAGTATATTTATAGCGTAGCTTAGCTTATAAGTTATGTAGTTATTAGTTTTAATATAATCAATATAACGTTCGAATGGAATTTACACATACTTTTTGTTTACTGATTAATTAATTACTGAGAAAACTTTGCATTATACTCAGTTGAATCTTATTACGGTAAAAAATTTCAACTTCGTCAATATTAATATTAACTTCTAATATTTGTTATAGCAAACCGCACAACATACGATCAAGTCTAACACAACTGCCATCAAACTGAAAGACTTCAATCTAAGATGAGTTCCGTAAAGCCATTCCAACAGGGTTTATAGCGTGTAAAGCTGTACTTACCTTTGTTCGAGTAATGTTCAGTAATGAACACATTCATTTATTGCACATCAAACATGAAGATTGAAGATAATCTTCACAAGATGCTGGTGTTCGAAGCAATCATATCTATCTGCGTTCTGATACTATTATATTATAGTACTTTTGATAACACGAATAACAAGGATTATTAAATAATAATATGGTACTACATTCCATTATTTTAATAATAATGAAAATTACATTGAATAGGACGATACGATATCTTCCGAAACTGAATGCCCTATTACATGTTCTTTTCTTAACAAATATTATATCTTTATTATGCAGATGCGTGACTATTCGTATTTCCAGGTACAATTTTATTACGGGTGAATCAATAATGGACTTCAAGTTCATCAATTGTCTGTGTTCATTTTATCCCAAAAATAATACTCAAATATTATGTAGGATACATTTTATAAACTTATTCACACGTACTTGTGTCCTATTTGCAGAGGCGGCTCGTGACAAAATTTTATGGGTGTTCACTTGAAATAAAACACTGAAAATACATGGTGTAAATCAGTACAATTTATTAAAAAAAAATATATGTATATATAGATTCCGGGATTCAGGGATTCCGAAGACTCATCATGCCCCCATAAAGCAATTTGAAATGCACCACAAAATACGACACAATCTATTAACCTTCGTAAAATATGTCTGTTTTCATCGACACGGTCATTGAACTCGCGTATTGACTTTCGGTAGGTACCTACGCGGAATCTAGTGCTTTACGAATGTCTTGTCGTCCCGCGTCCGATAGACGCCAATTGCAGTTCATTCAACAAATGGTACCGAGATTGTGAATGTTTTTTCATCTTGATTGAAAGATAAGCTAAGTCGTCTACGCCCGTTTCAGTCCAAGCACTCTCACCTGACACCTCCGCCGGCCGCGCCCGCTTTAAATAAAAAACACGGAAAACAAAATAGTTTGTTGCTTTCATCACAACCACACAACCACGGTGTTTTCACATATTGTTCAGATTTAAACACACGCGTATATGTTTTCGTTTTTGTCGTACATTTTTGCGTAAGATCAAGTTCAGGCCGTGGCGGTCCCTTAGCTTTACATTCAAGCCGAATTTGTAACGTTTTATCACACTTTTTAATGAACGCCACATTATAATTATTGTTCATTTTAACACTCACAAGTAATACTGATAACTACAGGATATTTCAACACGTATTTTATAATTTTAATTAGAAAATTGCATGAATCGCGCGCGAGCATTGAAGTTGACTCGAGTGTTTGTTTATATTAATAGAAGTGGTAACTGGCAACGTCGCGCCGCGCCGCGCGCGCTATCGCTGTCCTGCCGGGCGGTAAAAACGAACCGGCAACGTTTGCGGGTGCGCCGCTCCGAATTTTGCTACTTTTTCATAGAAAATCTTTTGTTTCACGCGCAGGGCTTTGGCAAAACCCTCTCTTTCACTCCTATTGGATTTCGTATTAGGAAATGTACTAAATCTTTTTTCATTGGATCGCAATCGTGAGCGCACCGCTTCGCGCGTTACATTAATACAGTAGGTATTATACAGGTGTATGGGATGATGGAATGATGGATATATTCATTGGTATTAACAGTAGTTTTAAAGATTACGATTGATTTTAAATAGTAATAATTAATGTTAATAATTAAATTAAGGAGTATGATTTTATTATAATTATTTATGGGAGTTCACTGCACCAGCGCTCCTTAGGGCGAGCCGCCTCTGGTACCTACCTAATGTCCTATATTAGAACATTAAACTTTTTTTCTATAAAACGGTTTACATCCTACAAGTAACTTCTTATAGTATGTAAAGATATATACTTAAGTGTTTAAATAAATATTATATACTTAATTATTTAATATGTGAAACTCTATAGATTTTATAAACATCGAGGTATAATTAATTTGGTCTCAATTTACGTCTCAAATACCACTTGTAATATTTTACCTGCTTTCCTGAAGTTTTGAGAATCATTATTTTTCTTCAAACGAATTATGAGGACGGCGATTTCTAATTACTTTTTTATGTTACCTACTTAGACGTATTCACCTTCTTACGAAATCTTTTGATACTATTTTGGTATATTCAAATTATTGTAAATTCCAAGAAATATGTAAAAAATAAATTATATGAGAAATCGAATATCAAAGAAATCTCATACTGTTTTATGCTGCTGAAACTTCTATGATTACATACAAGGTATTCTAAGAAATGCTTTAATTTCCATTCGTTTATGAATTCCAATTAAAAAGTAAGTAAGGAAGGATATTTAGTACCTAATATTACTAATAATACAGATTAAATATTTATTGAAAATATATGTGAATCTACTTGTGAAAAATGGAATAGAACATTGATTTTCTGGTATCCCAAAAATGGATAAAGGAAACGGGGGAGACATATTAGAAGGTGGGAAGACGAAATCGTAGCAACAGCGGGAAAAACATGGACGACGACAGCACTTAACAGAAAAGAGTGGAAGGGACTGGAGGAGGTCTTTGCCAAATTAGGGCAAACAGACCAATCCGCCGATGTCGACTCACAGTCTTAATTATGTTTTTATATGTACATTTTGTTTACCATTGTTGTGTTTAAGGCTAATAAATCTTATATATAAAAATGAATCGCAAAATGTGTTGGTAAGTGCATAACTCGAGAATGGCTGAACCGATTTCGATAATTCTTTTTTTATTATATTCCTTGAAGTACGAGGATGGTTCTTATGTAGAGAAAACTTAAACATGTACCACGGGCGAAGCCGGGGCGGACCGCTAGTATATAAATAAAAACTTTTTTCTTAATGTCAAAAGCCTATATTAATGCCTATCTTAATCATACGATGCGCATTTTTTAGTAATCAATGCACTCAATACAGAGGCCTTTAATTTATGTTGATTTACCATCCAGCCGAAAATTTTATTTCCCTTTATTTATGTTCAACGTGGAACGTTTAAAAATGACCATGTATCGGCATTGCAGGTTTTGGTGAAAAATAAAACGACATTAAACGTTATGACGATATTTCGAAAATTACTTTACTTTGCTTCTGTTTTATATTATTTTATAAGAAGATACAGACGTGGATGATATAATTAGAATACAAATAATATCATTTTTATATTAATATCTAGGTACATGCCAGCATAGTAAAACTGAAATATCATGACGATTCTCTAATAACAGAAACGCAGCTACATCTATAGAAAGATAAGTGCAGTGCAATGAAAGTTCAAATAACCCGGAACATTATCGATTCATTACCCACAAAAGCTTTACACGGATCGCTATCTGGAATACGCGATACGCAATACAGGGAACAGTTTCTTCAATTTACTTGAAGAATGCTCAACGATGGTTGGATGAAATGCATTTTATTGTCGATCCTAGATCGAGCAATTTATAAATAACGTTCAATAGGACAGAACGTAAGGTTGTTAGGACATTTTATATGAACGGGTTCTATATGAAACGTAGAACTTGAAAATTGAGTGAAATTGAAGACACGTGTAGGGTTCTCGAAATAAATATAATATAAGTTATAAACTCAATTTATATATTTCAAGATGAGTGGTGTGCGTATATTAAAATAATATTAATACGTGGACGGTTCCACGTATTGCAGCGATAGTTTTCATAATATATAAAACAAATTTGCAGCTTCGGCGAATGTATTTTCTCTTGATGCATATTATAATAATTCTACTCTCCCTTGCGGAAGGATTGAATTTCGACCACGGGTGATTCTCGGGTGAGCAATAGAACATTTCAAAAAGATGAGTATTGCAAATTCTATTCTACAAGCTTCTTAATATATTCTGTTGGTATTT
The DNA here is from genome assembly GCA_907164685.1 of Colias eurytheme. NCBI lineage: Eukaryota > Metazoa > Arthropoda > Insecta > Lepidoptera > Pieridae > Colias > Colias eurytheme. The sequence continues at coordinate 17,855 of CAJQZN010017064.1, read as the reverse complement.
AAATATTTTTTATAGCAGAAAATTGTCTGTGATGGTTACGCTATTGATCAAACATAGAGTAAATAAAAAACTGCTTGTAAATATTTGCTTTTATTTGTCCTTTCCCTGCGTTTGCTGTAAACAAAACAGTTTGTAGAAAAAGCTATGTTAATTAATTTAGATCAATATTATCAAAGTAAGAAATTCATAAACTTGCAACGAGGAATTGAAACAATTAACGAAAGTGTCTTGAACAAGGCGTAAATCAACGTAATTGCTTGCATAATGAAAATATCAAAGCAGATGATGAAATGAAATAAAGAGCTAAAATCGCTTTGACGCAGAGCTAATTAATTTGATGGAGACTCCACTACTTACATAAAGGAGAGGGAAATTTAATTTCTTTTAGAACTCAACGCTTCTGTAGGAACTAGGATCCTTAAGAAAAGGTATGCAGGTATTAGCAATTAAGATTAGACGTTCTTCTTAAAGATTCTAGGATACTACTACCTCTATACTTATGTCTTAAATCCAAACAACACATATAACCCATTTTATATATAATTATGTTAGAAAACTTAGAAGAAAGATTCTTTATAATTTTATATTGAATTTCACATAACAATTAGATCAAGGCCGTGTTCGCTAAGACGTTTCACTTGCGCTAAGAAAAAGTGCTAAGACGCTGTCGATATATAATGTAGGTAGTATTTTTTAGTTTTTACTCATTTAGATTCTGTATAGAATAAGAGTTTAGATAGAGTTTTGGAGAAGTGTTTATATTAGAAAACACGTTAGTATACGTTTATTATCACCCTATGCTATGATTGAAACATTAAAGAGGTTATATTTTTATATCAAAGAGTGCCTTCACTATCAACGATATTTTTTATAATAACGCATTCTATAAACAAAGTTCACAAATTTCAGGTCAATTTAAAATTGCGTATAAAATATTAAGTGCACCTTTCCATAATGGATGCCTAATTAATCTACGGGTAATGTAGAAGGGTGTATATTTAATATGGGCGTAATATTATGGTACCTTAAAAAGGGGTCAATCAGGTTAATTAATTACATAATATATAGAAGCTGTATGTCGGTCTCATAAAGATTTTCTTATCTGTAACAGGAAGCTCGAATGAAGCCATGTCTTTAATCTCTCGTAGTTTGCTAAAAGGAATTCTTTTCTACTGGGACACCGATATTCACTGAGAATTATTTCCCTTCCCTTTTAACTTATTTATGTTATAATAGAACATTATTGAGACACAGAACAATGAAATGAAATGTTTTGAATGAAATGTATACACTGTTTGTATGCATTAATGCTTTTAATTACTATTCTAGCTATTTTAGCAAAGCAAAAAGTTTGATCCTTGTTATTAAAATAATATAATATCTTTGTATATGTATGTATATGATATCGTATATGGACATGTATTATTTAAGGTGGATATATATATATTTTTTTGTTTTCTTGATGTTAATTATTCTTTTTTCTGTTCTCGTCCCGCCGATAGTGATCATTTTGCTTGTTTACCTTTTACCGTGGTTGCCTGGAAGAGATCACTATTAAGTGATAAAGCCACCAAAATAGTTGTACTCTGTTCTATGTTTAAGTAGTTCTAAGGTTTCCTATCTGTACAACTATTAAAGAGTTAAATAAATAAATAATATAGCTGGTTGCAAGTTGAGCTACACTTTTAAGTAGCTCTCCGTACATAAATGAAATGAAATGAAATGAATTTATTCGCAAGAAAAGTGGTGATACATTGGTGTTATGAGAAAACATCTTCTTCACAATTCGCCAGTCACAGCTGGCATGCGAATGGTTACATTAACTAAATAGTTTGGAAAATCCAAAAGTGCACGCCTCATAATTTTTTTTTTAAACCACATCGAATCAGACCCTGAAAAATGAAAGGGTTCTATTCCTGAGCATACTCAAGCGTAAGAGAAAAAAAAAGACTCGATTAGTAAAGTATTTCGGTCGCTATCGTGTTAACAAGAAAATCCTCCGCACATACAGACACACGGACGTCCAAGACAGAACTTTTTTAAACTGTTTTTTAACTAGTTTAAATAACAAAAATGACATCAAAAATATCATGAATGTTAAAAATAGTGTTTTTTCTTAATATGTGTGTGTATGTATTATCTTACAAGTGCAATGTATGATACATAAAGACATTTTATGTTTGAAAAATCAGATGTTTTGCGCGAAGTGACAGTAGTACCTACCTACCCACCTCAACGCTTCGCATATTATGAGGCGTGCAATAAGATTTGAATTACCTATAAACTTTTTTTTGTAAAAGCTTTAGTGAAAATCTAAGTACAGATTATAGATTTAAGGACAAGACTAATTTTAATTAAAAGCTCCATCTGTTAAAATGTTGGAAAAAAAATGTTGAAAAAATAAGTTCAACAAAATATTTGTTTTTAAATTAAGATACAACTGATGGTAATCTTGATATTCGGCTCAAGGGTAAAACAGAAACGAGACGACTGGGAGATCCCTTATCCATACAGGAAGAAAAGCCTTGACAAATTGAATGTCTTCAATCTTTCCTTCCTACGGGACACCGACGCTGACAACACTTCTTTTGATCTAGCAATCTTTCAAATATCATTTAGATTTGACAGATATATTGCGCACGTGACATATTTTATTTTATTAGACACCTCTTCAATCTTTACGTACCTACTGTATATAGCCTACGATATTCTGTGAAATTGGAAAAGTGTGAAATAAAGACATAATAGAAATATATATCATGTGGTAGTATTCACATCTCGTACTGTGTTTCATCGTAGCTTGATATAATTGCATGAAAATATGTAAAATGTAAATAATTACTAATTATAAATGAAAAAAAAAAATTATAACTAATTACTATTAACCAGTTCCAAATATACGTGTAACTTTAAGTATTTGTGTACCTATACCACACAACAATGTTTCGATCCTAGATCCATCGAAATTGTAGCCCCTGCTTTGAATAAACAACATACAAATAAAAATATAAGTAAATATTTATGTTACATGACAATTACTGAAACTTAGTATTCCTTCAGCTCTTCGACCAGTTGCCGGTCGTTAGGCCCCAATAGTTATTATTGGGAAGTTGTAGTAAATGTCGAATAAACTTCAATTGTGCGATTAGATTGCGAGAATTCAAAGTGATCTTGGTCCTTGTTAGTTGTAAGTTGTTCTATAGATATCGATTTTATATTGTACTCAGGAATACACGACATTTAATGGTTTTGAATAGACTTATTTGTAACCGTGCCAACCTAAATTGTGTTGCCTGTCTATGTGTCATTATTTCTGTTCACATTTAAGAACACAAACACATGCTTTGCTTTTGCTACATATAACATAGATACTGTATGCTTTTAATTATTAAGGGCCGATTTTTCAATGCTTGGATAAAACTTATCCGTCCAATAAAGTATTACACGATAATATTAAAATGTCACGTAAACTGTCAAATACGGGCAATTAGAATACGTTTTTAAAATGGTAGTTTTATACATTATTCGACGAATAGGTTTTATCCAAGCATTGAAAAATCGGCCCTTATACAGTTAAAGTTGGGATTATCTTATCTTCAGGTTTATGGCCGTCAGATAAATACGGAACAATATCTAGAGCATTATTATGTAAGACTTTTCAAATGAATTATTATAATTATATTGCTGTTGTTACAAAATAAATGAGTCCACCAAAAGCCCAGAATTGTCAGTAAAATAATCAGTATGAATCTTGTTGAATAAGGTTCGTAAAAGGCTGTTAGAGGACTATTATCGAGATAAACAGAAAACAAGCATCTTATAGTAGCCTCTTAAGGATTTCTTGAAACAATTCTAATTATCATAATGAGCGTAGTAACGGGCATCTTAATCGTTTGCCGCCTTCTAAAGTGTAGATAAACCCTAAATGTTGTAACAGTTCCGTATGTTCCCGCTTATTATATTTTATTTCATCACGTTGTTAAGTGAGATTAAATAGCGATAATGATAACGATATTATAATGATTGTGATATGTATTAAGTGTTGTTTACGTAGACCCGCATACATTATCATACATTACCACTGATAATCCCAGGAAAGGAGTGTTCTTTAAAGCAGGACTTGATAAATAGATGAATGATGACTAAAATAGATACGTATGTCGTATAACACAATTTAGAACACATAATTGCTATTTCATTTTTGTTGAATATTTAATAATAGAATATTGCATACTTGGAAATTAAAAAAATAAATACATAGTAAATATCATTCAATTATGTCGTCAACCAAAATAAGGAAGTAATAATATTAAGACGTGTCTCATTACACCATAATACAGGGCAGCCATGGAACCATAAAGCCATACAACAATTCCCAAAATAGCGGGCTCTTTCAAAGAAATGTCGCAAAGTAAGACAAACGATGTCCACCGCTAAGCCTAGCTGAGGCTAATTTCATCAGGACAGTTGTCCGCAAGTCACGGCCCTTAAACACGTGATAAATTGTACATTTAATGGCTTTAATGAAAAAGGGAATTAATTTTGGAGGATCCCATGTGGAGATTTCATCGATAAATGTAATTATTTCTATTTGTTATATTTGTAATTGTAATAATATATAACGTAATGCACTATACGTGACTACACGGATGCGTTAAATTTTTGAAGTGAAAACTTCTTTAGCGGCGTTGAGCACCTTTTCTGTAATGGGTATAAAATCTTAAACTCGCGTCAGGACACGTGACCTGATCGAAAAAGCGTAAGACGGATACCATTCCAAAATATCAAACATGCTCAACGTTAATAATCAAGTTTTCACTTCTGCTGGCACTCCCGGAGTGCAACCCGTCTTTTTTTTATTTATTCTATGGCCACAAGATTTATGGTAACAACGTACTTTGGTTTACTGTACTTTTAAAACAATATTATTTTTAATAACAAGGTTTATAATAATAAACCTTCATGTAGTGAAAACAATAATTTTACTATTTGTTACACACGAAGTATCATTACTTAATTAATCGTAGCTCAGATAAAAATTAATACGTTACACTTTGATAAGTTGAAATGCACGAAAGCTCATTGGATCTAAAGTCACTGGCTTATTCGGACCGCACTTCCCGTTCTTAAATAACTGAGAAGCGTAATACTGGCAAAACCTCGTATTACATTTATCTGAAAAACCTCAAGAGCCAGATAAAAGGCCCGGATTCCGAGGGAGCCCTCAGCGAGCGAGGTAAATAATTGTCTAGCTAGGTTATACCGCAAACTTTTCATGGCAAATAAATTACGAGCTTTGATTTTATCATTTACATCTGTGACAACGATGTGTGAATAGTTTTCGTAGGATGTAGTGAACACATTATTAAATGATTGCTAGGAAACTATTGAGTTTAAAAATACACTTGTTTATTAGGTTTTCGTACCCAAAGGGTAAAAACTATTGAGTCTTCGTTGTCTGTCTGTCTGTCCGTCTGTCACCAGGCTGTATCAAATGCGTCTTAATGGATAGACATTTTAAATTAATTTTCATATACATATTTCTTAGGCCACTCTAACAACAAATAATAAAAAAATAGGTTAAGCAAGGATTGTCACGGTCATAAATTGGATGGGTGACCAATTTTTTCTATATATCCCTTAGTATCCCGAGACCGACTCGCACTTGACCGATATTTTTAATAGTTAATCCCTAAAATTTCGATCATTTCAACTTTTCAAGGGTACACAGGTAACTTTGTTTCAAAATCTCTAGTCTGTATAGTTTAGGAGAATGTTTTACTAGTTAGCAAAGTTTACAGTTAGTAGGTACTTTCAAGTTTATTATTATTTGATAGCTGAGAAAGCATCGATATTAATTGAATCTTCTACTTAATATTTTACTTAATTAAATTGATTGACAGATACCTACCTGGTCTTTTTATTTTCAAATTAATATTAAAAAAAAAACCCCGCCAAACCATTAGGGTTTAATACTGGCTTTTAGCACTTAATGCTATCGATCATAATATCGTCCTAAAAAAATATGTGCATAATAATTGATGAGTAATTAAGAATTACCACATGTTTCCTTTTATCACATTTCCTGATGTTAATCCTAACAGGAACTTAACCTATAAAATATTCGTGAAGGACAGACGCCTTAAATTGATGGTTTTGTATGTGTTCAAACGGAAAGTTGAAAAGTTCTCACGAACGAGAGTCGACTGAAAAAAATATTTGGCTATCTAATGTTCTGATAATTTTAACGATAATTATAATATGTTTTACTTTAATATAAAAACTATCAAATCAAACAGAGAATCTGTAGAAATCAGAATAATTTTAGGGACATTTTTATAGTAAAATGCGATACTGTCTACGTTACTGTCTTTATATATTATTAATTTATTATTAATTAAATTAACACATTATATTAACAATACAAAGAGCAGACAATTACAAATTACAAATAAATAAAATAAAATATCAGAAGAGCTATTATTTTTAACGGTCATCCCCTGGCCTATAAACACGTGTCGACCTCACACTCAAGTATTATACAACCTTATATCCTGATTTATTCCGCCGATAATCCCTCTTCGGAACTTTGATACGAGAAAGAAATAACATCATTTATCGTAAAGAAGGGACTGTTTATTTCTATCTTATTTTCGTCGTAAATTGCACCTTTAAAGTACGAAAAAGACACATTTATTTATCTGAAATACGAAATGTTACCTACATATAAATGCGAAAGTTTGTGAAGATGTTATTTTTTTTAGCTAGGTACTTCAAGATATTAAAAATTTTTAAAGAATTATTTCAAATCAAATATATTGATATCAATAATTATTAAATGAATGTTCTGAGTTCATAATCAGATTGATCAGGCTATATCCGATAGTAATATTGCGCTTATATATGATTATCATCAATGGATAAATTTAATAATACGAAATATTTGAATAGAAAGCATAATTATTGTGGTTTTATATTACCACAATTGTATTGCGCTAACAATTGCTAAATACGTTGTCATGACTATTTCTAATACGTCGAACTAAAAGGGGCATAATCATTTAGTTTTCATTTGTTAATGTACAAAAGAGTTGTTTAAAAATTAAATTGTCTCGATATTTTATAAATTAATATGTAAAATTCGTTGTATTGCCAATAAATAGGACTAAACTCGAAATATTTCCACGTTTATTGTGATTAGATTTTAATTAGGTATATAATTTTTATATTTTCTACAAAATCATTTTCGAATTGATTACACATTACACATTACACATCGATATTGAATGTAATGAATATATATATTTAACTAGTACAAAAAAATAAATAAACAAGAAAATTCGAGTGGAAACGAGCAAATTTTCCTTGTCTTTGTTTTTCTTAATTTACCATTATACGGAGTTTTGCTCAAAAACAGAATACATGTCGGTTTCAGGCCCGTTAAGCTGAATTGATCGACTCCATTGACAACGTAATGGTCCTCAAGAAACGACCTTTGACCACACGTTTACGTTTCATTACCTTCGATGCTATTTGCTCTGAATTATTGCGTTTTAATCGAAATGTCTTAGAAATTCCCTATGTTATTTTAAGACGAAATAGTGTGAAATATTCAACGATTTAGATGCATTTGTTGGACGTATTCTTTAAGCATCTATTTAAGGATATTCCTCATCATTTAATATTGGGTAAGGTAGAACATTAAAATCGACGCATCATAAATTACATCCATCACAATGGCGACCATGAATAGGATATTAAAAATCCTCGCCATCATGCAAATTATACTTCGTGAAAGGGAATTTGGAGTTTCCTACAATCATACCCTGGGGACAATTGATTACGTGGCGTATCATCCGTTCATCAATTGTAAAACGATAAACGTCAAGCCGAGTTCGGAAATGACAAATGTTTGCTAATGACTCGCCTTGCGAATACCCGATTTCGCAAATATTGTACAAGTTTTATCGTTGCCATTAATATAATTACAGGCCATTAGGGAGATTAGGTTTTGTATCTAGTTTTAAATTTTGTTGGAATTTTTAAATATTACTGAAAAGGTAATTGTGGTCCTGGATTTCGGTGGATTAATGTTATTTTTTGTATAGGCGATAAAGGATTTAAATAGTCTTTCAATGAAATCTTGTACAAGTACAGATGCTAAGTTTATCCAAATTAAATAATTATCGCCATATGAGTAATTCTCAATTAATTTTAAGAATTACTTCTAATCAATGCAGTCCATCAGAAAGATATATTTATGATTTGAAAATTAAAAACTCTAGCTACAAAACAATTTTCGAACAATCTATTCTAAAATCAGAATAACTTACCATTGTCCATTGACGAGGCGAACTAATTTCCAGCAATATTTATAAATTATAACATACAATTCAAAAAGCACTATTCAGATTTTTGTATAAATATTAAATAGGAACTTACTCTAATTAATTCGTGTTCTGTACAATGAGCCAGCAATTCTGCATATACGTGAGATAAAATTCGCTCTTGCATTATGCAAGCGGTAGCATTCGCTTATATCGTATATTATAAATTCTATGATGAAATCCATTTAACTGCAGCACGTAGTCTCGTAAAGAAATATAATCTGATGGGAAAACAATATACTAAGGCAACCAAATAGTATTCCAATGTAGTGGTTTTAATTATGCGTATAATTTAGTTATTATTTTATACTGGATACTAAACTTATTATTTAAATTTATTCTATTCCTATTTTGCGCTTTAATCTACAAGATATAATATCTGTATCTAAATTATATGTTGTTATTATATTCACAAGTTGACTAACGAATCACATTCAGGAAATAACTCGAGAATTATCTGGAGACACAATATCACACAATATATTCAATTATTCATACAACAGATATTAGTGTATTATTCGTTAGGGCGGAATTTATCCACAAAATCACATTTATCCATTATTATTATTTATTCAAATACATATAAGTAAATAAGAGAATTGTTACAATCATGAGGACATCGTGCGATAAAACTATAGGCTTAAATAAAAATATTTGTTAATACTACATACTAGCTGTGCATCCCGGTTTCATCAGTGTTTCTCTGTCGAATATTCATCATACCATTACAGAAACCTTCGTGGGCTCATGCACAACACTTTGCCAAAAGATCAATACTTGATCGAATGTATAGTTTACGATTCTGTAAATAACATACAGACAAAAATTCATTTTTATATATACCGAAGAAACAATTTCAATATTAAAAACAACAACGATTAAATTAATTCAATACCAAAACCAATTGTCGAGCAATTATTTCGACCTAAATTATTTGCGAAATCGACTTTACCCATAATAGCATTAAACATGCAGTAGTCATTTATTATATTTTATTCGATTTTGTGGGCACTTAACAATCATTATTCTATTTGAAATTGTTCGAACAAATCAAAACAGAAAATTTAATATTTCTCATATAAGTTAGGCTTAATATTTTAATTTAATTAGTCATAATGTGTATGTTCGTAAGGTTTTATACGTAAATTTAAAATGGAACAATATTGATAAAATACCGGTCAAATGTGGCTACTTGACCACATTTTTTTACTTTTTCTTAGCTAACTTATTTATATTAAACTTTTATTAACATTTTATGATTTGTTCATGTCATGAATGATTTCATCATTCACTTTTACTAGGTATTTCTTTAAAATATATTGAATCTGACATTATTTACAAATAAACGTAATACAGGTCAAGTTGACACTGATGTGGTATCTTGACCTTGCACATCAGTTTTCATAGGTAGATGCTTAACATTCTTGTTTTAGGCTAAGTTGCTATTACTTTTTAATTCTTCGACTTTTTAAATATTGCAGCCCGAAGCTTTACAATAAACTGTTAGGCTCTGGCTACCTGGTCAAGTTGCCACGGGATTTGTAATGATTTCATACAAAGCATTACATGTCGGATAGGGTTGTCACAAACAAGACACAAATTTTAATGAACTATTTATTTATTAAACTAAATTTAATACATATGTATATGTATATTACTTAATACTTATAGGTATTTATTAATAGGTAAGGAAACATTTATTTTTCATTAGGAATATGCTAAATCGTTGTCATCAAAGAGAGTATAAGTATCTGGATTGTCCGAAATTTGCAGCAAATTTATTGATTTTACTATGCAAAACTCGAAACAGATAAAAAAAGGAAAAAATGCAGTCACGTTATTTTTTGTGTCAACCCTAGGCGTAGGTCAAGTTGCCACGCAGCGGTCAATGGCAACTTGACCTAACCTGAGGCATCAATGCCCAAGCAAATATTTCGACAGATGAGCCTAAAGTTGGATAGTTCCCACTGTAAAATCAATCTCTAGGGTTTATTACACAACATATCAAAACTGTACTCACCTGAGATGTGCAGTTTAAGCTCTACAAACATAATAATACTGACACCGGCAAAAGATCCTTAGTCACAGTCACACTTCGATACGTTATATTGCGAGAACCAACAGCGTTACCGCTTTAAAATTAAAATATGTTGCCAATTAATATTTTAAAAACCTACCAACATCGATACGTTAGGTCAATTTGCTTTCAATTCTACAAAATTTGATATTTTGTTGTTAAACGGAAGGTGTGGTCAAGTTGCCAAGTAAAGGTCAAGTAGCCACATTTGACGGTATATTGATAGATTTTACGACTTCTTTATTTGATCTTACGACAAGATTTGCTTTTTAAATATCACCAACCGTTCCGAGATAACATAAAATAATTCCTACTAGTCCCTACTAATATTATAAAAGCAAAAGTAACTCTGTCTGTCTGTTTCGCTTTCCCGCTTAAACCTCTAAACCTATTTTGATGAAATTTGGCACAGACAATCTTTAGACCCTGAGAAATAACATAGGCTACCTTTTATCAAAATACCTACCATGCGGGCGAAGCCGCGGGCGGAAGCTACTGTAAAATAAATCACGCTCCCTTTACTTTTAATTTATCAATGCAGACTATATTATGTGTAAAATAGAGTACATTTAACCGCTTAAAACTAGACAAGCTTTCACGAAATCTGAAATCACGTCCAAGTGTAAGAGAACAAGATTACCATAATTTTAACGTGTAAATCCAGCTTCTTCGTAATACAAATTACTACACGGTGCGTATTAGATTATCCAACAAGTTAGAAATTGATACGTCATTATTCAGACACGTCTCACTCCCACGTATGTAACGTAATTGTAATTTGTAAGTAATTAATAAGATATCAATCACACACGGCTATTAATTTGAGAATGAAATGTCGAATTCAGATCTTTCATGTTAGTTAATTAATAATTATCGTATTTGATATTGTGTATAACAGTTATCTAAGAAATTCAGAAGTATATAGCTAAAACAATAATACTTACCGTAAAAAAGTCTGGAAGTAGACGTTTAAATCTTAATTAATTGCGAAATTCAGTGTACCTAAGTAGTTTGTGTTCGATATTTATTTTTTATCTGTGATTTTTAAAAGTATCGCTGGGATGGTATATAATTAATTCATAAGAAAATGTTACTTTGTGATTAACAAAAGCGTTCATCTACAGTTTCTTATTATATTTTTCTATAAATATTGCCTTATATCGTTAATTATGTTTATAAATAAAGGTTTTACGTAAATAGCTAATAGTTTTAATTACTGTTGTGGGTGAACAAATTTGTTATAGACTGAATTTAAATTATCTCATTACCACATACAAGAAAATAAACATGATACAAAGTTCTCTTGTTGGAGCATGTTAAAGTTAATTATAAAAAATTCTAATATTTTTAAAAAGCTGTAAGTAGACGTGTTTTAGGACAAAATTGTATTTTTCGTGTATATTCTTAGTTAGTAAGTAGTCACGACAAAATTAAATGTTTCTTCTAAAGTAAAATAGTGCAAAAATTAAAACTCTTTGTTCATTTAAAATACAACAGAATTAAGGCATTATACAAAACTTCCGTAGAATTTAGACAAACGACGAATTCTGGGGAATATTTAAAATGTCATTAAATTACGATCCAAAAAGCAATTCCCAATAGATATTAAGTGAGCTTTTAAAGACGTTATGTAAATGTGTTTTAAAAACCGAAATGGAATTACATTAAAAGGTCATTTTAGAGTGTCAGTGACCTTTAGCATTCTCCTGACACTATTGTGCTGGAACAAAGATGTTTCGGGAACTGATAAGCTATTGTTGCAGATCGTATACTGGGACAACTAATATATTTGATGGGCAATTTGATATTCTGGCTTCGTATTAAGTATTATATCTTCAGGAAGTGATTGACCTTACCTTAAGTTCTACCGAATGTAATCATGTTGTTATAGTTCGACATGTCCCACTATTTTTGGTGGGGCACTTTAGAGATGAAATATATACATAGCAGTCGTCAGAGCTTATTTGATAGCGGAAGACAAAACTTCTATAAATTTTATATTAAAAAAGCAGATAAATAGGAGGTTAGTGATGTTTGGTTGCATACACGTCCTTAAAGTGAGTAAATTGAAATTAGTTCGTTACCAAAATTTGATAAATAAAAAAATATTGCTAGGAAATAATACTTACTTAGTTACTCAGAACACATTTTTTATGCTTCAAATCTATTAGATAGATTTGATGTTATTACGTCTTAAAGTATTTAACAACATTTTGCCTCAATTTCTGTATCTCTTCTTCGTTACGTTATGTTGAAAACGTCTGCTAGAGGTGGCTATAGCTCGTGATGAATGACCTAACTCAATTATACAGTTAAAGTGCTCTGGATGAAAGAGGACTTCACACTTGTAATGAACGAAAAATCAAAGGAGACAATAAGTCTAGTGATGTTTAGAACATTTCTATTATTATGTATGTTACATGTTGAAAAAAAGTAGTGTTAATTACAGCATTTATAACTCTATCTCTAACAATAATTGTATGCATCTATTTTTCTGAGAAATATCAATTAAAACTAGCTTTGATAATATTATTTTGATACTTCCATGAAATTGAGAGGATATTTTTGTCTACGTGTATGTCATAAGTATAATAAGTACAACAATATCCTTGCAATTGTAAAAAATAAGATAACTCATTAGTTACATTTGGCTGTTGTAAATTGCTTGGAAATTCATTAATTAATATTATTAAATCCACCATTTTAATGAAACTCGTAATATTGTTTATACTACAATTAATACAGTCGCCCACTCAGTGAATTCATACATAGGATCGTTGGCGAGTGAGATTAGCCACCCTGGCTGCAATTAACCCATATTGTTATACGATACTACTTCCCACCCACGACTTCGCCCACGTCATCTAAAACTTAACAAATTTTATACTAAAACCTTTCTCAAAAACCACGCTATCCTATGTTGTATACAGAATGAAAATCGGTCCGGTACTTTTTGAGTTTATCGCGAACAAACAGACGAGCAGAGGCTTTCTCATATGGCAACCAGATTCGGCATACAAAATCCTCATGTATATGCATTGCCTTATCCAAAATGCAGCGCCATCTATCCAGAGTGGCTCCAGCGTATCGCGTTTTCCACTGCCTTTGATACTGTTGGTACTGATAGCGCGGATTTTAAATGCTCGGATGAAAATTTTGTTTTGCTCGGAAATACGACTTTTATGGCTTCTGAATTGCGAATTTGATGTTAACGTCTGTAGTTAAATGAGGATTGTATTTTCTTGTATCTGTCATACGCTTTCGCCTTGATGAAATCAATACTTAATTCAGAAATTGGTCTGAGTTGAGATCATGTTAAAAACATTGTAGGATATAGTGATAGAATTTCAAAGTGAAGAATGTTATCATAAATCGTAATACTTTATTTTTGTTAAATTGCAAAAATAGTTTTGTTTCCTTATTAATTATTATGGTTAAATAGATACTGTAATATTTCTAAATTTACCTACACCAAACATGAAATTGTAAACTTGTTAAAATTTAAATCGGATGAAAATCTGAACCCGATCCAAGTGAAGCGATATCCACAATCTAAATTCATAATAAAATTTAATATTGTAGCTCGTAAATAGAAGTCCCTATTGTTTGAAAGCATTAAACTAGCTTTATGTTGGTATTAAATTGTTTAGTACAAAGGCATTTTTCGTTGAGCCGCGTTGTTTTCAGGGTTTACTTATCTGCATTGCGCCTAGATTACCGGTCAGTTTTATTGTGCTAAAAAGGCTTTAATTTAACAAGTTCTTACCGTGTTTATAAGAGTACTTTAGGTAGTTAGGTAGGTAAGTAGTGCTAGTAGTAAATTTAACGAGATTATAAAAGTAGTTGGAGAAACAAGAAAAAAGATCGGTGCATCGAAATTGATTCAAGTATTGGTATATGGTTATAAATTATAATATTGTTGGATTATAATATATATAAATTATAGTGCTCACAGACCACAATTAGATTTTGACCACTTTCCTTATTAAGATAATATTATGTAAATAATGGTCTCTTAAATACCCATAATAATATTTATGAGATGAAATAAAAGCGAGCAAGAATATGATAAATGCAAAAATATTACATTAAATAGAAGTTTTTCAATCGTCGATTAATCCAAACCGATTTAAAAATTCATTTTATACTCCAAGCTAAATAGTAACTTCACAAGTAACGTTTTAAATGTTTAACTAAGATAAATCTCCTTTCGTAGCGAAATCGCAAGGAAATTAATTTCAGTCGTTCGAGAAAACGAATCCAATATCCATTCACCTGCACTTTTAATACGAGGGACTCGTACCTTACTCTTTATTATATTGATGCACTAAGCCCTAAAAGTGAAGTACCATGTCCCCTAGTGGGGTAAGAGACAGATGCATTATACATCTGTTTCGCTGATCGATTTTCTTTATGGACAAGTAGGTGATCAGCCTTCTGTACCAAGGAGGCGGTCAATGATTTAGCACTTAGCCATAACACTAATGAAAACCTTATAATATTATAACTTAATTAATAAAAGCAGCCTTTATTTAATAATCTCTTTACAATTTAATATTATTTCTATACTAAACTAGCTTTCCGACCGCGGCTTCGCCCGCTTTGTTAAATCTAATCACTACATAGTAATAATAAAACAAAGTCGCTTTCTCTGTCCCTATGTCACTTTATATTCTTTTTTAAAGTGAAACTTTTATTACATCGTCTCAAACTTTTTGGTCTGTGTAGCGCATGTCGCGTGACGGTCGGCTGCCGAGTAGGTATAAAAAGCAGTGTTCGGAAAGTTTCACTTTTACCGTGGTTTCATAAAACCACACAACATTTTTTTTAATAGATAAGAGTGCTTCAAGAGGAAGGTTTTAGTATATAATTTACTAGCTTACCGCCCGCGGCTTCGCCCGCTTTGTCTAAAACCTAATTATACATTCCTCTTGAATCACACTTTCTATTAAAAAAACCGCATCAAAATCCGTTGCGTAGTTTTAAAGATTTAAGCATCTTTTTTAAAATAACAGTTTATACATATTTTAAGAGATATTCTTAAATTGCAGTGGTAAATTATTCTAACGCTTGCATTAAGGCTTTGTCAGATAGGACGCGTATTTTAGCGCTGCGTAGTAGCGCTGCAGCGTCCTGTTTTAACGTCGCGCGAGGCTTCGTCAAACAGAACGCTTTAGCGCGCGTTAGGACACAATAATTGATATTATTAAAGCTGCATGTTGTTTACATAATTATTACTTACGAACAAAACAAGGTACAGCGATATTAACTCCGGAGTCGGAAGAATTTTTTACTTACCAGTTTCATTAATTTCTTCTCCGATTTGTGCCCACAATTTTGCCTTCATTGATATATCTTTATAGTTTATATGAACTATCCTTCGTATTATATAAGCATGGATATTTTCTAACCAATTCTATCAAATTTTCGGTCATTATGCAGTATTTTATTATTATTTTACGCCTATTAACGCCGACGCTAAAATAAAATTTGTAAAAAAATACAACACCCGACGTTAAAGCGTCCTAACGCCGCGACAGAGCGTTGCGTACTGCTAGCGCCGGCGCTCTGTTTGACGGTATTCTACGATGGTAGTAGAACACATCTTAGCGTCATATCGCGGCGTCAACTTAACGCTCTGACGCGCGCTAAGTACGCGTCCTGTCTGACAAAGCCTTTATAAAACTGCTAGACTGCATACCACGTGCACACTTAGCATAAATAGGATGCTCTAGTGAAGTAAGTTGAGTTTATATATAGCTGATCCAAAGAAACTTCATAAAGAAAAAGTACAGCTGAGAAAAACTTTTTTTGTAGGTTTGTACTTTCTTACAAAAATATTATTTTGTGTTATTTTTTCCCTATTTTGTCAAAACTTATAGTTAACAAACAAAAAGCCTTCTCGTGAAATATAGCAATAAAGCCGATCTTTCCTTATCTAATTTATATACGAAAAATCAAAACCTAGCTTAGGTCGATATAAATAAATAATGAAGAAGCGATAACAGCTCGGTCATTGTGGACGTGGCTCGGCTGAGGAAAACGCATGTGACATTTTCCTTGGCCAAGCCCAGTCCACACTCATCGAGCTGCATCTACTTCTTGTAGCAATTGCTTCGCGAGGCTGCTCGCTCTGTGTGCACCCGCCTTATAAAATTTCGTATACACTGTGTGTAGCAATTCACCTTTCTGAAATAAATAATTCAATATAGATTTTAATAGTATAGGTAAAACAATACGAAATATTTGCTCCGTAAACTAGTATTGTTCATGATTTGTATTTAAATTCAAAGTCAAACTCAAACCCGACTCACAATTTATTTCCCAAGTAAAATTAATTGAACCATTAACAACTTTTCACTCGTCATTCTCAAACGTTTGAAATGGCCTCATATTGGAGAGTTGTAAAACGTTTGTGTATTTTAATAGCTTTATTAAATGAACAAAACAAAACTTCCAAAATGTAATGAGCTCGTTTGGCTGTGATTTTTCATTGTTAACCTTTCTTATTTTAAGCAAATTGAAAAAACTTTGACGACTAATTTTTAGTATACTGATTGATATGTTTATCGAGGTTTCTGTCAGCGCAGGCTTCAGTGAAAAGGTCAAAATTTGGCTCCATCAAGATCGAGATGCTTTCTTTATAATTGCATTAAATATTTTTGTGTTCTTAACATCCTAAACATTCATTACAAAATATAATAAAGAGTTACAATAAAAAGCGTGATGTTTCACTCCGTATATGGAAGTAAGTGCCAAATCCAGCTGGAAGTGTGCCTAATGTTGACGTTTTGATGAAAACATTGAACAAACTCTCGTTTGGTTCAAAATATTCGATACTGAACAAAAGTTGCCAGAATCGCTGCCTAATGAACAAACTTGGCCCATTGAAAGGGTAAAAACTGGCAGCGACGTGGCATTGTTGTGAAGAAACGGTAATTCGTTACTTGTGTTTGAGTTGCCTTAACGAATGAATTTAAATCTAATATGATCTATTCAAGAGGTATTTCTGACGATTCTTTCCGCAATTTTGGGTAATTGTTTTGTGTTTTGAATTAGAAATTTATGTTTGTTACTGATTTGATTTGGGTAAAGGGTAAGAGTTATAAAATTAATTTGCGTGATGAGTCAAAAATAACCTTAAGGTCTTTACACGTGTCCTAAATCTTTTAGAATTTATTCTGTTGAAGTTAATAATTTTGTATGAGCTA
Organism: Colias eurytheme; assembly: GCA_907164685.1. Taxonomy (NCBI): domain Eukaryota; kingdom Metazoa; phylum Arthropoda; class Insecta; order Lepidoptera; family Pieridae; genus Colias; species Colias eurytheme. The sequence continues at coordinate 180 of CAJQZN010017064.1, read as the reverse complement.
CAATATAGTACCTATTTAAAAATTTGTACCCATATTCAATTTCAATGCTTTTCAGATTTATATGAGCCTTACTTTTTTGTATTATTATAAGGTATCATCATCAAAAATGTATGTATTTTCAATATAGAAATAGAAATTATTCATTATTTCCTAATAAATAACAGTATCAATACGAATATA
>CAJQZN010017063.1:0-10774 GCA_907164685.1 Colias eurytheme | reverse complement strand
TCTAGATCGAATAAAGATTAATGAGGAAAATGCAATTACATGAATATTCAATTACCTATTATTTAAAAATAAGCACATCTACAATATACCTAATAGGTATCTACTGAATTGCAAGACTATAATGATTCAAAATATACATAATACGATATTCAACGCTGAACACGATACAATATCGCGTGCACCGAGCAACTATATCATGCAAATGTTTGCAATTTATCGATACTTTCCAAAACTTTGAACTTTAACGATATGCTTCTTACGTAGGTATATTCGATATTTTTCCTTCATCATTGTATATATGTCGTGGCCACATCGTAGATTTGCTCATTTCATGAAATGGCCAACATAGTTTGATCAGATCGTTAAATCGTCAACGTTTCACGATTTGGTCATTGACATTTGGCCAGATCGTATAAAATATAGGTTAGGTTAGGTTAGGTTAGACTTTAATAAACAACGCACGAGCCGAGCGAGCAAAGCGAGCGTGCCGCGGCAGCGGCCGGCGAGTTGCAGAAGCGAATCGCTTTTTAAAAAAGAAACAAAAATGGTCGCATTTCGTGAAATGGCCATCCACGTTTGGCCAGATCGTCGATCTGGCCAAATGTGGATGACCAAATCGTGAAACGTTGACGATTTAACGATCTGGCCAAACTAAATTGGCCATTTCATGAAATGAGCAAATCTACGATATGACCACGACATACATAAACTCACTTACGAGCCTGCTTCGTGTACACTTGACGATATCTCAAGGAAAAGCAACCTTTATCCCTAGTCAAAAAATATATCTTTTCCTCATTTACCTTTGAATGTATTTCTGACTTAAGCTTGCACCTTAATCTATTAACACCCACGTAAAATATATTATTTCACAACGACCCACGATTTAAAAGATCAAAATGTTTTTTTCTAATCTATAAAAAAATTATGTAAGTCCAGATTATCTTACGCCCATTCTACAAATACCTTCCGCATTTTAATGTAGAATTTTTAAAAATTATGAAAGCGAAAAACGGTACAGCTTTGTTGTCGTTTGTTGAGTATGTATGGTATGTAAATTATCTGTGGTATAAATTATGCAGACCAAAATGCGGCCAATGTTCCATTGTTTCAAATTTTAATCGACGTTCTGAAATGGAGGTTGTTTTTTTTTTTATTAAAAGCGGTAAATAAACAAGACGTAGCAAAAAGCAGCTCAATAAAAAAATATTTTGTTCAAAGAATGTTAATCGCGAAATCGCAAGCTTTATAAAAAATAAAACTACATTTATCAATGCAGAAAATTTACGAGTGTTGCTAGGACAACTTCAAATAGACGCATATATTTTTGTCATCGGGTTATAACTACTTCATTCGTATTTCTTTGTGGAACTAGTTAGACAGTTTTAATGTTTATTACGCGAATGTGTAGATTTACATGAATCGAGCTTTAAAATAATATTTACGATGGTGTAAATACAGATGTGAGTGGAAGATTTCCTCGCTAAAATCCAAATCGAAGTTAACTACGCTTCTTTACGCTTCGCGGTTTCACCCGCGTGGCTCCGCTCCTGTTGGTCTTAGCGTAATGATATAGGCTAGGCTATATAGCCTATAGCCTTCCTCGATAAATATTAAATGGGCTATCTAACACCGAAATATTTTTTCAAATCGGACCAGTATTTCCTGAGATTAGCGCGTTGAAACAAACAAACAAACTCTTCAGCTTTATAATACATATTAGTATAGATTATAATATTACTAGCAATCCGCCCGCGGCTTCGCCCGTTTTATCTAAAACCTAATAAATTATACACTAAAACCTTCCTCTTAAATCACTGTATCTATTAAAAAAACACATCAAACTCCGTTGCGCAATTTTAAAGATTTAAGCATACATAGGACCTAGGGATAGAGAAAGCGATTTTTTTTATGTACCTAGTTACAAATGACCCGAAATTTTGTGGGTCATTTGTAACAGGATGGCGGTTCTACAGGGGTCTTAGTACGCAATGACAAAAAGAAAAATGATGGTCAGAACGCTGATACCGGATACCTTAAGATAGTGTAATATAAAATATTACAGTATCTTAAGATAAAATATTATATGTAGTATCTTCACCGTGTGTGACGCACTTAAGCGTGATTTGGAATAATGTATCTTTCTACTGATGAAAGAATCAAATCGGTCTAGCTGTAGGTATCGGAGCTTATTTTAATTTAAAATATAAAATAATGTATGTATGTTGTTACTCTTACACGAAAAAAACTACTGGACGAATTTCGATGAAATGTTACAATAACATAGCCCATAGATTATACATCAGAATAACACAAGAACTAAAATAAAAGAGGTAAGAAATACGTCATTTCACCCGCGTGTTTGTCCGCTAGTTGTTATAATATAAACAAATACCTAATCCATAACTTCAATTAATAATACAAATTAAACTATAACAATATAAAGCAGAACCTGTCATCCCCTCAACCTTGTCTTCACCAGCTCCTAGGTACTATCTCAACTAACAAAACACTATTTGTTTGAGGAAAATAAACAATCTGGTGCAGGAAATAACACAAACATTACTTTCCCGTGTTATGAATTGTCTATGATACTATTTATCTTGTCTTATGTTCTTCGTGAAACGTTTTATGTAATTTGAAACACAAGGACAGATGTTAGAAATTAGAATACGTTAGAATACTTTAAACGCAAAAGTAGTTAGTTTATAATCCAAATTAAGATAAGGTAACATCAGGCACTTTTGTCTGAGGCTTTAACATCGACAATAAGAAACATCAAATCTAGCAAGTAATTAAAGAACCCCATTAAAGAAAACACGTTTATAAATAAAATTCTTCTAAAGCTAGCAAAATCAAAATCAAATGTATCTTCAATCTTGGAAAAAATATAAAACTATTTAAATTTTTTACAAATTTCTCATCTCACAGAACTTAAAGATCTTAGGCCTATTAGTATTCTCCCGTATCTTTCCAAATTATTGGAAAAAATTGTTTACAATCAGGTAGTTGAGTACTGTGAAAAAAATAACATATTACCGGAACTCCAATCTGGCTTCAGAAAGTCTCGTAGTACTAGTACTGCTTTGTTGAAGGTAGTTGATGATATCCTGTCTACCCAGGATAGTGGTAGTGCATCTATACTTACACTCCTCGATTTTTCACGTGCTTTTGACTCTCTAAATTTATCCCTCTTGATTAGTAAACTTTCCTATTATGGCTTCAATGGTTCATCGCTTCAGTGGTTCGAAAGCTATCTCACCCATCGCGCTCAGAAGGTTGTCATCACAAAAACAGATGGTACATCTTCTTTTTCATCGGTACTGTCGGTTGCGCGCGGTGTTCCACAAGGTTCAATCCTTGGGCCCCTTCTCTTCACCATCTACGCTGCGGACATAACTGAGTGTATTAAACATTCAAATTATCACCTTTACGCGGACGATTTACAGGTGTACGCGCCAATAAGTCGTGATAATCCCTCGGAGTGTTTAAATGGGTTGTCGCAGGACTTGGATCGTGTTTCTACATGGGCTTCTAAGAACTCATTGATACTAAACCCCAACAAGTCCAAATTTATGGTAATTGGTTCGAAGCGGCAGGTGAGATCCATCAAAGATTTGTGTTTATCCTTATGTATAGACAACATTCCAATCGTTGAAGTAGATGAGGCTAAAAACTTAGGGCTACTTTTTGACAACAATCTTAATTTCGAAAGTCATGTGCTGGACACTGTTCGTAACTGCTTTTATCGTTTGAAAGTGATTTACAAACTTCGTCCTTTCATAACCACTGATCTTCGTCTACTTTTGTGCGAATCAATTGTTCTTTCTAAACTCAATTATTGTATAAACACCTATGGGCCATGCCTTCTTCAGCGATCACAACATTTGATTCAAAGAATACAGAATGCTTGCATTAGATATTGTTTCAATGTTCCACCTAGATCTCACATCACTCCGTTTCTGAATTCATCAAATATTCTGAATATGAAAGGTAGACAAAAATTATATCTGGCTTGCTTCCTATTTGACCTTTTGAAGACCAAACGCCCTGCTTACTTGTTTGACAAGCTAACGTGGCGAAAGGATCGTGGTTGTAACCCAATTAGATTCGGTACCAATACTTTATCTATTCCAAAACATAGAACAATGGCTTTCCGCGGCAGTTTCAAGTACTGTGCAACAAAATGTTGGAACGACATTCCTCCGCCCATACGCAACATTTGTTGTAAATCAAGATTTAAAACTGTCTATCGAGACTACCTTCTAGGAATACAAAAATCAGTTCCATAATTTTGATATATTTATTTATTTTTTCTTAGTTTATTTTTGTTCATTTGCACAGTCTTTCCGCCGTAAGGCGTAAGCGTACAGAGTTATCTACACCTTCTGTGGAATGCTTGTTGGTTCCTGAAGTTTATTATTATTTCTTATATTGTGTATTTCCCTTTCATTTGTGTACCTATATGTTTATTGATATTGTATACTATAATTTTATAAATATTTAACCTTTATCTCCCTTGCTATCCATTTATTTAAGTTTATTTTAATTTTCTGCCCTCAAGAGGCATTGGCAGAATATCAGCGTCCGGGTTTCTTTAAAAAACTCAGACATTTATGCTGAGCCAAGGCCTGTTCGTAGAACGCAGTGCACATTAACGGTTTAATTGTTATACTTTTAATATTTCTGTGTGTATGAGTGTTTTCTGTATTGTTTACTGTTTTTTATCTTTTGTGTTTTATTTGTAAGTGTGATTGTGTTCTATGAATAAACGTTTTATCTATCTATCTATCTATCTATCTATCTATTTAACTAATTTATAATAATAACAGATAGGTATTTGGCGGTTTTTAAATAAAACACAATGAACAGCTTTTTAGTATTTATACAAAAATTCTGTTACTACAAGATCTTCAGGAACCCTTCAAAATTGTGGACATTATTTCAACATCACAGAATTAAGAGGTCACGAATTTATTTCCCGCGCTTTTCCGTTAAATGGTTGTCACGAACACTCCACATTATCCTCCGTAGAAATCCTTGAAATCACAAATAAATGATTTAATCAACATGAGTAAACCCTAAAGGCCTCCTTTAGTACGATAAAGCATTTATGACTGTATTCCCTAGGCCCAATCCATTCTTTCATCCCTTAATTTATTCGTAACGACTCGGTATCGCTTTTTCAATATATATAAAAATAAAGAGATTGAAGAGTAGAAGATAAAAATGTATACTAATAGCGAACATAATGTAACATTCTAAAATAACATAACATTCTAAAAGTTACAGGCATAATACAGGCTGATTTTTTTTTTCTGCATCTGTTGAAAGCTTTGTTATCTGTGACACGGGGTTGTTTATACCTAATACGTTAATGGTCACAACTCACAGGCTATTTTTAAAATAATGATATATTTCCACTAACGGTACACAGAGCGAGCAGCCTCGCGAGGCAATTGTTGTGCGAAGCAGCTCGATCGGTCGTCGTGTTTTTTTTTTTTTTTTTTTTATGTGAAGAGCAGGCAAACGAGCAGACGAGTCATCTGATGGTAAATGATCATCGTCGCCCACTTGCACCCACAATACCAGGGGTATGGCGAGTGTGTTGCCGGCCTTTAAGGTAGGTGTACGCTCTTTTCTTAAAGGTCCCCAAATCGTAACTCATTGGAAACACTGCCCGCGGGAGCTGATTCCAAATTTCGGTAGCACGAGGCAAAAAACTTCTTCTAAAGCGAACAGTTGTTGATCGCCAGCTGTCCAGATGGTGTGGGTGGAATTTCAGCTTATGACGTGCCGTACGATGGTGGAATTCAGCAGCAGGCAGTGCACCAAACAGTTCTTCAGAGCACTCCCCATGATAAATGCGGTAGAAGACGCATAAGGAAGCGACTTCTCTACGCAATGCCAAAGAATCAAGCCGATCGGTTAGACTTGGCTCGCCAACGAGTCGCACAGCTCTCCGTTGAATTCGGTCAAATGGAAGGAGATACTGTTGAGGTGCACCGGCCCAGAGATGGGAGCAGTATTCCATATGCGGCCTGACTTGCGCCTTATAAAGGTTAAGGCGATGGCTCGGAGTGAAATACTGCCCCGCTCTACAGAGTACACCTAGTTTCTGCGAAGCTAACTTAGCTTTACCTTCCAGATGACAAGAGAACTGCACATCACTCGAGATTTCGAGTCCAAGAATTCCGATACTGGCTGTGGCTTTTAGAGGAGTACTTTGAAAAACGGGAGTCGCGATAAAGGGATTCTTCTTAGCGGTAAATGCGCAGACTTGTGTCTTATTGGGGTTAAATTGGACCAGGTTAATTCGACCCCAATTCGAGACTTCATCTAAGGAAGTTTCGATTACGGACACAAGATCGTTCCGGCACTCAATGACGCGATCCCGAGAAATATTGCTGCGGCCGGCATAAACTGCATCACACGTACTGTCGTCTGCATAGCAATGAATGCTGCTAACGCGCAGCAAATCATTGATATGCAGAAGAAACAGTGTGGGAGACAGAACGCAGCCCTGAGGTACACCAGCATTCACGAGCTTAGGTTCGGAGCATGAACCGTCGACCACGACTGTCATACTACGCTCAGTGAGAAAACTGGTGACCCATCGGCAAAATTTCTCGGGAAGCCCATAGGAAGAAAGCTTCGAAAGAAGCGCTTTGTGCCAGACCCGATCAAAGGCTTTCGCTATGTCCAAGCTGACCGCCAACGCTTCACCCTTGCTCTCAATCGCCTCCGCCCAACGATGTGTTAAATATACTAGAAGATCACCAGCCGATCGTCCGTGACGGAATCCATACTGACGGTCACAGATCAGCTGGTGCTCCTCCAGATACTTGAGCAACTGGCGATTGATAATGGATTCCATTATCTTGGAGAGTAAAGAAGTGATAGCTATGGGTCGATAATTGGACGGGTCTGAGCGATCGCCCTTTTTCGGGATAGGATGCACTAAAGCTGTCTTCCATGAGTTCGGGACAACGCCAGTAGAGTAGGAGTGCCGGAAAAGTTGCGTGAGAACCGGAGCCAATTCAGGTGCGCACATCTTAAGCACTATGGGAGGAATACCGTCAGGGCCACTTGACTTATGGACGTCCAGGGAAAGGAGTGCTTTACGCACTGCTCTCTGACTGAAACGAATGTCGGGCATAGATGCATCACATCGTGGAATGGTAGGTGGTAAGTACCCTGTGTCGTCCAACGTCGAATTAGCAGCGAAGAGAGAGCCAAGAAGGTCGGCTTTCTCTTTTGCTGTGTGGGCTAACGAGTCATTCTCCATGCGCAGAGATGGTAAGGACGGCTGATAAAAATTTCCTTGCACAGCTTTAGCGAGGGCCCAAAAGGCTCGAGTTCCCGAAGGAAGTAGGGCAAGTTTTTCGCCAAGCTTAGCAATGTGCTCTGCCTTCGCTCTTGCAATAGCCTTCTTGAAGGACCTAGAGGCCGAGTTTAATTCTCTTTTCAATGTACGGGCGTTTGGATCACTAGATGCGAGTGCATTGGCCCAGGCCTGGTAGCAATCTTGTTTACGGCGAGATGCCGATTTGCAAGAGCGACCAAACCAAGGCTGGGACTTGCCACCCACGGGAACAACGGAGTTTGGAACAAAGAGCTCCATTCCCTGAAGCACCACATCGGCGACAGAGTCAGCACACGCACTAGGATCATTCGCGGAGAAACAAACTCGACTCCAGGGATATGATGAGAAGAAAGTACGCATCCCATCCCAATCTGCAGACTTATAGTGCCAAACGCGACGGTGGCCTGCACGTGGAGGCCGAGGTAGGCGCAAGATTGGCACTGAACTCCGGACTAGGCAGTGGTCGGAAGAGCCCATAGGAGCATCGACATTTACCTGGTAGCCCTCCGGATGGGAAGTCAGCAGAAGGTCCAACAAAGAAGGCGTATGGTCCTCAATATCGGGAATTCGCGTGGGCGATGATACCAATTGAGTGAGGTTATAGGCAAGAGCGAAGTCGTGTACAGATCTACCTGCGTGGTCGGTTGTTCTGAGGAAAGCGTGTGTGTGTGCTGAGGAAAGCGTGTCTGCCGTCATTTTCCTCGGCCGAGCCATGTCCACACTTCACGTAGTAAATGCTTCGCGAGGCTACTCGCTTTGTATTGATCCGCCTTAGTCCTAATCATTGATACATATCTATTCTATTTTCAAATATTTCTTTTTTTCTTCTTGCATTGCTAATTCTATCTAGGTTAGTGTGGTTTTTTTTTTTAGATTTACATCGACCTACGCTAATTTCGTTTATACAACACGGAACATGTAAATTCCTGAACGTATGTTATTTTGATTCTGGAACTAAATCGACTATTTTTAATTTTCGTGTAAAGACAGATAGATAAAATTGTAGGAGGAAATTAAAGCACTGTTGTGTAGAAAGAAAATAAATTATATAATAAATATATTATTTTTTCATCGTATCATAAATATATTTCTAACTGTTAGATAGAGATTAAATAATAATTTATTGGTGTGAGAAAAATTGAGATTGAGGGTTTAAAAAACATCAATTTTTTATAAATAAAAAATCACGATAAAATAGAAATGAAACTTCCTAGTAGCCACTTCTCTTTTGATAACATATAAAATCACAAAGGAAAAAACTAAAGATGTCTTCGCCATTACAAATCAATCGGCTAAGCGGATATTATTGTATAATGTCAAGATGCTCCAATAAATATCAATTGTAGATCACAACCCAGGAAATACTATCGTATCTTTAAATCTTTTTGACGAATCTTTTCAATGGACTTCAAAGACTGGATGAAGAAGGAATGTAACGATACGTTTAAGAATTCTGTAAACAAACGAATGTTTTCATACATTTTGGGTTTTTATCGTTTTCGTAATGTGTTACGTGAGGTGAAGATAGTAAATTCAAATTTCATTTCAGTGAAATAACTTATTTATGAAGCTAGAACAAATATAAAATATTTAATATGGATTTCATATGAGTCTCATTATAAAATTTTAGTGATATTTGTAAACGAGTTAATTGAGGCATAAATAAAAGACTGTATAATGTATTATGTTGTTATATATTGTATTATAACTCTCTCTTTACTCTAACTTTCTAGTTTCCGTTACTTTGATATCTAACTAAAGTTTCTCTGAAATTTGAGGGGTAAGGAATAATTGAAAATTTGCATTGTTTTGACGGTATTAAATTGTCCTACATATAACAAAACCTTTAAATCAATAAACATATTTAAAATTTAAATTATACTTAATTAAAAATAATATAGTATCTATAGAATACGTTATAATTACAGGGAATAATATGGCCTACACTGAATTGACCTGCAGAGATGGTTCTAACAGGATATTCTTATGGCTGCCTATTCTCAGAGCTATTTATTTTACAAAAAAAAATTGGTTGTCTGTAAAGTCGGTTTACTGACGATAGTTGAACGTGACAACGTCCGATTGTGCTTCTTTGTCGCTCGTTCCGCGCTCTCGCTTGCACTTCGAGCCTCACATGGAACGCCTCAGAGCGAGGTAACGCCGCATGAGTCATGTTTTTTCGTGCGTACAGCCGGCTCTATCGAATTATAAGACGTTGTCACGTCAAAAATGTCCTGAAAATCGGTCGTCGTTATGAAAAAGTTTCGTCACAAAGACTGCCAAACGAGAATTTTCTATTATAAATAATGAATTACTATTTATGAATTACTAATTATTATTTATATTGTTACAGATGCAGATCTCTTCGTACCCCAGGCAACATTTTGGTGGCAAATCTCGCTCTCAGCGACTTCATAATGCTGGCAAAGACACCGATTTTTATTTTTAATTCCTTTAACCTCGGCCCAGCGCTGGGCAAAACAGGTAATGACTAATTGGCAAACATTTAAAAACTCTTTAAATTCAAACACCGACTATTTGCTTTTGATAAGCGCTTTTGTAAAAAAAAAGCTCTATTTTAAACTTTTAAACATAATAAATACTTAAAAATGAATGAATGAATTATGAATGCTTAGGAATAATCTTACTCATTTACACGCAGCATTTACATGTTACATTTACATGTATTCTTATAGTTTTTATATAATTTAAACATTTCGGTAACACGCCATAATTTCAAATATGTACCAATGTATAGGAAGGAAGGTGAAATTCCTCCATCGAAAAAGGGTACGACCAGGCCAAAGTTTATCGATAGTTATACCACAGAATATACTACACTGAAATACGTAGCCCTAGTTTTCCGCCACGGGAACCGGATTCAATTTTAACATTTTGCGGGATGTATAATTTCCCACAAGACCTTTATGTTAGCAAAGTGTTCTATAATTTCAAAGCAGTTTGTATTCAAATAATTTACAACTTTAGGTTACTTAATAAGATATTTTGATTAATTTTTATTAACTTTAATATGCTCAAAGGAATAACAGATTCACGAAGTTTGACATTAATTATATTTTAAACTTTCTTCTAAGATTCCAACGTAAAGATCCTGAGTTTTGATATAGGTACATGTACTCTGCTCCGGGTATTGTTTCGATCTGACAATGCACAGAGGACTCATCAACTAAGTTCATAGATAAAGTTTTTCAGACATCAATAAAACACATTTCAAGAAAGCAAATTTATTCATTATAATAATTTTCCATTTATTACATGACTAACTTATTGAAAACATGTTATTTTTTAACCTTTATGTTAATATTATCTTCGTTACAGGATGCGTGATCTACGGTTTCGTGGGGGGCTTAAGCGGCACCACATCCATCGCCACTCTGACCGCCATCG
>CAJQZN010017061.1:0-13353 GCA_907164685.1 Colias eurytheme | reverse complement strand
GAAGTACATACACTCGCTTAGTCTATCTTGATACATGTCTGTGGTAATAGGGCATTACGATTGCTTTGACACGACATTATCTGCTATTCGTTATAATTGATTGTTTTTTAATTATACTGTTTTAGAATAGCAATAGCCAATGTATTGTATTTGTGCTAAAGTTTACTGGTGATTCTTTAATTATTTATTCTGAAACTTCACTATCCACTATTTCTCTTATATGTGTATGAACGTGTAAAGTATGTGAATTTGGATGATAATACAGGTGGAATTTGGTAATTGCATTCAAAGATTTCCAAAAATTTGCTTGTCACGACTCACGCCCGAGAATCGAACCGGCTAGAATCTGTTAAAATTACACTTTGTACTTTGACTACATAGTCTAATAACTACTTTAATACTATTATATTCTAGAATCTAGATCACTATTGCTAGTACGGTAGTGCACATAAGTAATTCTATAACCAAAACAAACTTCCCAGACCAATAGGCACACTTCACACCGTATACTCAGTAATCAAATTACCACACCATTGGGACGACATAATGTTACAAGCTTAACCCATTACGGTGTGATGGGATGATTCGTAACGCAAGGAAATTAGATTATTGGCTATTTCTTGGGTTGAATGGTTTCCCATAAACTCGTGGTCTCGACAAATGTATTGTGCAAATGTTAGAGACGCATTAGGATAGTCATATTTGGATATGCGTAAAGAAATTGGTCCATTTAACTCATATTGTTTAGTTAAATAATTATAAGTGTATGAGTATTTCTATAGAGAAACGGGAGGATAAAGTTCACGAGGAATTTGGAGTGTATTCTACCTACTTTTAAATTGAATATTTTCCCTGGACATAACGCAACGCGCAACTAATGGCATGAGGTAAAAGATTTAAAATAAAGAATGCGTTAATTTTTTTACTCTAATGTGGAACTTTTTGTGTTTGTTTCCGTGCTCCAGACTAACCGAAGATTACTGCCATCTTTTTAATCTATTAAAAAGAAGGAGAAATGATACTTTATTGCAAGAAACAAACTACTCTGGCTTAGCGGAAACTAATATATAATTAATACAAGTCTTATTACAGTAAACAATTTATAAAATACAACCAACGTGACGATATTCACAAGGACCATGCAAATATTTCAACCACGGCAATGATTGTAAAAATGCCATAATATAAATAAGGAAAAAACCTGCCAGAAGGGCGGCAAATTACTATAATTACCATTTCCCTTGAAGATTGGTTGCGAGATAACCAATTATAGGGGAGCCAAAACGCCTGTATAGCGTTAGGAACAAATACGTAATTAATTGTGTTATTTTTTTATCTGTATCGCGTTTTTGGAAAGTGGAAATTGTGTTAATTCGATGCTTTTTGATCTATTCAATTAAGTGGGATCTTTTTTTAACACAAATTAGATATCTCAGATATCCTTATATTATTCCTATTCCTATTTTATTCCTATTTTCAAAAAAGGTAATTGTTACTTTTACAAATATAGCATATTGCAATCATTAATAAGAACCCTTTCAGTAATTTAATACTATTTACGTAATATAAAACGCAAAATTACAAAACTCGTAAAGTAAAACAAGAATCGCGACCAATAAAAGACCTGACAATATTAAAGGCTGGATAAACAACCTTTGGTAGTGATATAAAAAGGAGTAACGACACCAGACATAATGACATCTGGTGGACTTAATTCGTATTTACGTAATGTTTTGCTGGGTAATGAAATCGTCAGTGGTTTACAACCTCTGCCGTTTGGGCTTTGGTTCGAACAATGTTTATGCTTAATTTTATTAATTTCTTGTTGTTTGGATAATATGGGAATGTACAGGAGATCTACTGATTATGATGAATCATTAACAGTTTTTAAACTGTTTTTAAGCCATTAAGTTTTCGTGTTCGTTTTACCTTAATATTATCTTTAGTTCCGAGCTAGCATAGTACACACCGCATGTATTCGAAACTTGAGGTTAAAAAAAATATAACATTCAACAACGTTTTCATCAGATAATATTATTCGTAAAGTTCAGGCCCCGGAACCACAGACACAATAGAAAATCTATTGTATCGTGGACCGATCGGGCCGCTTGGGGCTCAAATGTTTTATAATTTTAGGTGCGAGAGAATATGGGTCACCTAGTAAAATTTACGATGTTTACTATTTTCCATAAAATAAAACTAAAACTGTTACACAGTATAATATCAACTCGTTCATGACTCAAGTAATGAACAGTGACTAAGCAATGAAAAACACCACAACAAAATTATTCACCATTCCCGAAGGATATATTAAGTGCTATTAAACACCTCAGCTATAATAAACATTATTGATGACTAATTAATAATTAAGTAATTAGCAGTCACTGCCCTCTAATCCTATAAATTATGAAAATTTAACTCCACCATCATTTCTTGGTGTTAAGACGTCTCTTGGGGTTGAAACAAAGATATTGTTTTACTGCATCTAACGTATTATTGCAATGGGACAATTACGTTTTCTATAATATTATAATGGTTTGTTTTGTTCATTATTGTGATTAAACATATAATTTTGTTTAGTGGCATTGTAGGAACTGTAAAAGGTAAAGGTTTGGTTGTAATTTTAATTTGATAAAGTCCATTTTAGGGGCATTTTATTTCGCGTATTAAATGTAAATTAAAGTGTTATAATAATGAAAAATGATAGGCCGATTGGTAAGCTTAAAATATGACATGGAAAGCAAGTGAACTGACTCGCTTTTGAGAATAATACATTATCTATCATACGTTTATCTTTTTAACGAAATATTATCATCTTGTCCATGTATTTTATCATGTAATGTCGTCTTTAATAGAGTTTGATTTAAATATAAAAAAATATAATTGGTATAACTGACTGTATATTTGACAAAGTCTGAAAATTAGTTGTTGAATAGAAAAAAGTAGATTTAAAATGAGCGATATTTTATTAAAACCATTTCACAAACAAAATTGCAACAATTCACAATAGCTCAACAAAATATTCAATTTGTCAAAGATGCTCTTTGAACCATTCAAAAGCTTTAAACGTGTATTGATTTTAACTCTTTGAAGTGTGTACCAGCGTCTAATTAGCTTAATCAATTCGATACACCATTCTTGCTTCTGCATCGATGTCAATATGAATTCGCACGAGTTTCAATTATCCACACTCTTCAACTGTCACTCAAACTTGACGCAAGCTCTGAAACCTTTTTGTCGCACCAACCATATCTAATCCAAGCGAATTTTCAACTTTAAAATTTACCCCTTACGCTCACACCGTGGGAAGACAGTATTTTTTAATTACATCTCTAATTGTTAACTTATCTAACAGTTCAGATGCAGATGCAGGCTTAAATACTGCTATAATAACACTACTTTTTACTACCGATACACCAAACTCGTTAACGTCATCCCTTTCATCATTAGTCGTAAAATCGTCATCTTTCTATTATGCGTCATGATTATGCAAATCGTCGATTAACAAATCAACCGTTACAAATTAATGTTTACTGTCATTAACATATTTTTCAATGAAAACGCGTGTCACCTCGCAAAAATCACAACTAATGTGAGCGTCATTAATTTTTTTGATACATCACCGATTTTACGACACCGATCGATCAACGAGCGACTCTTATGCAAATTTTCTTGTATTTTTAAATTAATTCATTATAGGGTTATATGGCTTGTCATAAATTGTTATTTTACGACGGCGTTCAGTAAAATTTTCGACACCCGGCAGCAAAAGTAATATCTGCCACATGAATGCATTCCTTGGTGATTTTAAAAGCAATATTTTTAATGGTATGTCAAATTAATGTCGATTCCTTTGTGTAATTTGTATTGACAATATGTCGATAGGGTTTATACCCTAAGATACATTTGGTGTTGTGCCCGAACCCTTTAAAAATTTAATGCTAGGTCTTTATATTACAAATTGAATCAATACATACAATGATAGAAGTTTAAATTCGTTTATTTTGTTTTGCTGCACTTTAAGTGTGTGTGGATTTTTTATATATGTATTGTATCGAACTTGGATATTGTTATCATGTTAGTAACAACGACAAGCAACGGTATTTGTTTTAATATACTGTTTGAATTCTTTAATATATATACCTATAACAATTATAATGTATTTGATGTATTCCGTCTGATATAATTTATTTTTATTTCATTAAATTTGGTAGATAATTTCTTATTTTTCTCATGTGAACTATATTTAATGAAATTTTCTAATCAAGCAAACTGCGTTATTCAATATACTTACTTCTGAAAAAAAACTGTTCGATGACAATTCTTATACAAAATATTATATTATCACGAAACAGTGTGATATTTCCCCATTACGGAACAAACATTTAGCCCATGTTTACAATAACACAATAGCTAAAACAAACAGCCTTGAGATATTAATAAAGATCAGAGAAACAATTTGCTACAAAAATACGAAACAGTCGCTCTGGAAGAAACATTGGAGATGAAATGATAATACTCGGAAATATTACATTGTTATACACTTCCTTGCTATTGATATTTTCTGTAATTGTGATTGTTCTAACGTTATTTTAATTAATTTGGAATGTTTGTGTCCATTTCTATGTCTAATCGTAGAGCCAAAAATACATTGTCCAAATTATAAGTCTTTACTCATTATCAAAACTACTGTTGATAATATGTTTAATATTACCTTGATAGTTCTATTAGTATAATAATAAATAAAATAAAACCAATTTTAATTTCCATTATTTAAAAGGTAAAGTTGTTTTACACCAAATTTATCGGGCTATCTCTAATTTACCAAGTGATTTTTTTTTTATTATTATTTTAATAAAAACTCTTTGATCTTCAAGTTTTAACAAAACGTTTAACAAAAGACTATCAATAATGCAAAGTAAGTATGCACTCGACGTCTTAATCTCGCGAAGAAATCAAAAGGATTTGAGTATGCGGGCGATTTATAAAATCAAGAGGTTTAAACTGATGGGGCGATTAATGCTAGAAAATATATAAATTAATGCAGTCAATTTTGATACTGTTTAAAATTAAATAATACAGGTTATAATACAGGAATTTTGAAATTATGAAAATATGTTTTTCAAACTACGTTATTTCAAACTTTGAATCATTTTCCGTTAATAAAAACATAATTTAAGAGCAACTGTAATAACTCAAGCCCCGGAACCACAGACACAATAGAAAATCTATTGTGTCTGTTACCGATCGGGCCGCTTGGGGCTCAATGGGTTTAAGATTTCATATTAGTTTTCTTGTAGATAGCGTGTAGCATTTTTTACAGAAAACCTATGACTACATATTACGCAGAAAACGTGATTTTTACGAAGATACTCAGGTTTGATAGTTCGTGTGAAGATAACTATTATATTAAAACTACTTGAAACACATAGAAGAAATGGAGCACAAAATATTCCCCAAATTTTCTTACATCTCAATTCAATATTCCACTCCACTCAATCAAAACGATGACGTCACAAAACGGTACTCACAATAGGATCCCACATTCGAATCATCTCAAGAGAATTTGCATACACCCAGCATCTTGGTGATATGGGCTAGGTCAAGTGGATGCTGAAGTAGTTGGAAGTTTTGTGTTCGTATTCAGGTAGTATTGTAATAATAATGTTCTATTGTGTTTCTAATGTTCCTTTTTTAGTCAAGATTTAAAGACATGTTTTTTTATAATATAATATTAAATAAACAGAAATCTAACCGTTATTTCGGATGAATATAGAGATGAAAATAACAACCATGTTAAAAAATAATAATTTTATTCTTATTCTGGGTAAGATATATTATAATATTATGCAGTTGTAAATAAAGTTGCCACAGCACAATATTATCAACGTGTCTAATTAATTTACAATTCAGTAAAGTTCATTGACATTATTTTTAAGTTAAATTAAATCCTACTAATATGTATTATAAATGCGAAAGTTTGTGAGGATGTGTATGTGTGTGTTTGTTACTCTTTCACGCAAATACTGCTGAACCGATTGCAATGAAATTTAGCACACATATAGAAGGTAACTTGGATTAACACATAGGATAGGTTTTATCCCGGAAATCCTACGGGAACGGGAACTATGCGGGTTTTTCTTTGAAAACGCGGGCGTAAAGCTAGTTTTATATAGGTATCGGTCATAATAATTTTATATTCATAAATGATTTAATGTTATACCACCACCACCCGCCCAGATAATTCCTAAACTTACAGCACTAGAACGGTATTATATACTTCCAAAGCTTTATTTGCAATTCTCGATAAATGTAATTCATAAGAAAATATACACCCAAATAATAACTTCACAAATCTAAGATGCATTCACAGCCATTTAATGAATGTGTTTGATACCATGTCAAGTGTCAAAAGGGTGTTAAGTCAGTGCTAAGGGTACATTTAGGGTACATTGGAGTAACGTAGGGTCCCCTTTGTGCCCTTTCTTCTTTATCCATTGAACTTTCCAGTGTGGTTAGCGTTGGGTGTGGAAGTCTTATTGTTTTGACATTATTGAATGGGGTTTAAGTAAATATATGGATAGGAGATTTGACAACTTGTAAGAAGGATTGTTTTTTTTTTTTCTATTTGAAACAAATTTTGTATGAATCTAAAGTCTTATTGTAAGAGGAGATAAGTGAATTTAAAAAACACGTCATACAGACATCTTTTATAATGTAAAAATAGTAGATTTTATAATTTTTTCTTAGTTTAGTTTAATTCTGCAAAAAGTTACAACTTTTATGATGGTAGGTGTAAGGTGACATGTCGAATCATTTATGTTTTCACCACACACATTTTTATCAAAATTTTATTCAAGAAATTTCTTTTTTGCAATACTGCGGCAAGTAATTATTTCTATCCAAAATTGACCTCCGCAATTTTCACAAAATCAAACCAATTAATAACAGTAAAGGGTTTAAAGCCCGCTTCTTAGTAATTATTTTGATAACCCTCCCGCGGGAGGGCATTATGTAGGACTGGAGCATGCATGCTTTAATTAGTTTCGGATTAACTATTGTGATTAATTGACGTCACCTGGGCCGGGATTATGGGCTTTTGGCTTGTATTTTGATTCTGCTGTTTGACCGTAAGACAATGCAGTAATAAATAAACTGCTTTCTCTTATCTTAGATAATAGATAAACTGGAATATTTTAATGGAAATTTTGAATGTGTGTTATTGAACTTATTGTGAATTAATTACTGGTTTGAATTAATGTTCTTGTATCTCTGTCTTACATTTTTTTCATAAACGATCCTAGGTTATTATCCTAGGTTTTACAGTTAAAAATATATTAGTTTAACCTCTCTGCTACCTATTATCACAGTATAAATATATTTTATTATGAATACCTATGTACCATACGTATGCGAAGTAATTAGCATAAAATTGTTTCATTATTAAACAAATTGGTTAAATTCGAATGGAAAATATATCTAGAGGTTCAATTAAGTGGGATTTAAAAAGATTATGCTTAATTACCAACAAAGTTAAGTCCCTAAAGTTGTCTTAACACAAATGTTCGCATAATTATTTGAAATTAATTACCTATGTAAAAGAGTATTTAGGTACTTGTTTTATTACATTGAAAATACATACCTCAAACTCAAACAGTTACAATTAGACTTATTCTAGAAGCACTTTTGAATCGTCATTACATATTTTTTTATGGAGTATCTATGGAGAAGAACCGACAAGAAGCTCCATAGTTGCTCTTTTAAAATCATGTCAACACTAGATTTCCGCCCGCGGCTTCGCCCACGTTTGCAAAGGAAAACCCGCATAGTTCCCGTTCCCGTGGGATTTCCGGGATAAAAACTATCCTATGTGTTAATCCAAGTTACCCTCTATATGTGTGCTAAATTTCATTGTAATCGGTTCAGTAGTTTTTACGTGAAAGAGTAACAAACATCCATACATCCATACATCCTTACAAACTTTCGCCTTTATAATATATATTAGAAATATTAGATAAATTTACCTGAACAGGAAAAAATAAATTTAAATTAATTTCAACTAATCAGTTAAACTCTCTTTCTTACAACAAATGCAAAAAAGCACTTTAATTCCTACAAAACTTAAGCACCAAGAACAATATTGTTACTTCTCACTTAACCAGAGTGTGCTGTAATTTTAAAGTTTCTGCTAAATGTCACTCCAGTTCATATTTATCCAAATGCGAAGCTGAAGGAAAACAGATTCCGTGTCGCATAAACTCGCTAGATGTATGAAGTTTCTTCTGTAAATATACCTAGGAGACAAGTCTAGTCTTGGTATATTTCCGCTACTATTAGCTCCAATTCTATAAAATTCGAGAAAACAGTGAAGAACTGTGTTAATTAATCTGCAATTGATTATTATTCAAAAGGTGCTTTTAGTCAATATGAATGAATGTATCATCTTGTAGATATTAAATCAGTGAATATCATGCAGCGTACTATACCTTCCTACAATTACCTGTTACATAATTCAGGCTTAAAAATTCATAAATAATGCATTTGATTTCCTTTATTTTAAACATTATGAACAACTAGTTCAAATAAGAGGAAAATGAAACTATTAAGTAGGTATATATAAAAAAATTATCAAAAAGACTGTATACCGTCTCACTTATTTCGATACAAATATAAAACCAAGACGAATACGCCTTCAATACGCTGAAACAAAACAGCTCAGCAAAATGTTCATGCCAATCTTCGTTCGAGTTTCACTCTAATTGACGTAGTACGGGCGCCATTACCATGTGTCCTGAGGGAAGGAAACGTTTGTCTTTTTAGCACATTTGTTTAAGCGATAGTTGTATTTCTTAGTCCGCGTTTTCTTAAAGTATCAAGATATTGCAGTCGTATTTCAGTTCTGCGGTGTTTGTTTGTAATTTTGTGAGAAAAATTATGGAGCTTATAATATTATAGTGATCTTATTTTTATTTTTACATGGTTAATTGTGAAACTGTTTAATTTCCACTTTAAAATGGATCTAGCTTTCCGCCCGCGTTTTCGCACGCGTAGTCAAAGAAAAACCCGTTACCGTTTCTGCATTTATAATATCAGTAAGCTTTCAAGAAAGCAATGAAATTTCACAAAGAAATTTTCGTTAAATTATGTTACAAAAAAATATTTAAAATTATGGATCAACATGAAACAATGTATGTATATGAAAGAAATGCCCACCAATATATCTTAGTCAATAACACTTCAAAATCCACATCCAAACCGCTATATCTACATATTAACAATCATCATTACGTAGACGCAATTAATGCTAGGGTGACCATGATTCCGACCATTCAATCAACACTGGAACATAGTCATAAAGTGGACAATAAATAGTCGTCGGCGATCGTCAGTCCCGACATTTATGATATGAACGCGTGACACAAATCGCTTGGGGTGATTGTAATTGATGCAGAATCCATTTTTACATATATCTTCTTATGTATTTGGTTGTGGAGGTTGTTTATGTATGTATCCATTTCAAATGTGTATTTTTAATTTTATGAGCCATGAATTAATCTTATCGCATACTCGTATCGTATTCTTTCTTGTTGAAATTTTGCTTTATTATTTAAAATGGTGTTATATGTTATTTTAATTAAATACTGAATTATTCCGATTACCTTCGAAACGATACTTATCTTAGTGTTTAATTATTTAAAGAATAGTATTAGAATTTGACAGCAACAGTATACAAAACATTCAATACACGCTGAATGTCCATTTAGAAGACAGAAAAAATCATATCAATAAGTTAAAGATAAAATATAATCCAACATATCAAAAAATCATCACAATAGAGCGCTCGCGAATATTATGAGTATCGATAAACGTAAAATGAAACAGGAAACGGACGTCCAATAAACGTCAGGCAGGATAATGACGTCACGCTTGTGACGCTTCCGAAATATTTTTACGTACCGCCCGGATCGTAAAAGGTTTACGAGCTAGGTTTATTAATCCACACTATTTATTACAAATGGTTACCCTTGTTTTGTTTTATATTGCGTCCATAAAAAATGTGTGACGCTTTAGCTAATTATTATCCGTAATAATTATAATAATTGTCTATTCTAGTATTTAGTAGTATATTGTGACTGTGCTATGTTTTTCATTGTCCAGAAAGATTGAATAAAATAGGTAAATTAAATCTGAGTTGATGATAACACTTCTATAAAATCTCGATAGAAAGCGGAGCTTTAGTGTAACAGAATTTATATTAGGTACCTTATATTCATTTTAATGTTTATTCTGACGTAATATTTTAGTTTCCAAACGTTTAGTACGTAGATTAATCTATACAAAAGAGCTTTTAATTAAATTCTTGGTATGTACACTGTACAGTCTTTAATTATTTCTACATACACATAGAAACTCCACAACAAGAAAATACAATCTCTATTACCCATCATTAAATGAAAACAAGCCATCATCAGCACCAGTCTAATTTGCGACCCAAAATTATTGTAAATATGTACCAAATATTGTCCGGTCATTCCTTGCTTAATTAAGTGTAATTCAGCACGTTTCATTGAAATCCGGTCGCAAATCATAATGCCCGTATCTTCTATGGGAAAGTAGATCGTCCAGTGAATAGATGATTATTATTTGGGGTCATTTGCGTAGGACAATGCGGACCACCCTTTTATTGGAGTGGTATGGAGTCGATTTTTAAATTATTTTTTTAATATAGGTAACGATAAAATATTGAAAAAATCTTGCTTGGAAATATTAGTTTAAGATACGAATTGTTACAGATATTTTACGCACTACACTTTACCTACGCATTTATAAAATAAATTTATCTACCTATTGTTGTTTTTAAATGATATGTCTGGTTTATATTATTACTAGCTTTCCGCCCGCGGCTTTGCCCGCGTTTTCAATAAAAACCCGTTCCCGTAGGATTTCCGGGATAAAACCTATCTTATGTCCTTTCTCGGGTTTCAAAATATCTCTATATCAAATTTCATGCAAATTGGTTCAGTAGTTAAGGCGTGATTGAGTAACAGACAGACAGACAGAGTTACTTTCGCATTTATAATAATATAAGTATGGATAACTAGCGGCCAGCATAACTTCGCCCGTGGTACACATGAAAAATAGATGTTGGCCGATTGTCAGACTTACCCGATATGCACAGAAAATTTGATGAGAATCGATCCAGCCGTTTCGGAGGAGTATGGCAACGAAAACTGTGACACGAGAATTTTATATATTAGATTTCTTTTTTGAAATAGAAGACTAAAATATTTAGCCTTCTCGTATAAGTCTCGTATGTTTATAAAATTGTGTTCAAATGGATCTAAGTTTCCCTGCTCATTTATTGAAACGATAAAATATGGAGAAAAATTAAACCGATTCTGATTTGTAAGATCAATAGGCACTTTCTAACAAGATAATTAGTATTCAAACTAAAACATCAATAGCATCGTATTTTAATTCTAATAAGTTCAATAAAATTCATAAGAATATCATTGGAAATTATTTTAATTTCACATTTCAAGGCGACTCCACAGTTTTGTCGAATAAAAATTCCTAAAACCCATTCGTCCGGCTAAATGGAGTGAATTTTTTTCCATCTTGCAATTGATAGCCAGTAATTAAGAGCCAATGAATATTTATTATACTGTAGAAAATAAAGATGTGGATTGTTTTAAATTATATTAAAAAATCAATAACTGTGTAATGTAATGTAACTCTTGTATTTTTATTTTTGCCTAACGGATCTTAGTCGTCCATTAATGTACATAATAATTCAATAAAGCATATTTTATTTTTATTTATTTATTTTATTTATAAAACTTACTATGATAATAATATAAGCATGAATTGAACAGCATGAATGACATATATAGTTAACTTTTTTACGTATTAATCATAGACTAAGAATTATCGAAAGAAGGAATAAAAAATGTGTTTTTCTAATTAGCGCTTAACTTACACAAACTACTGGAAAGTATAAAATTCCGTCGCACCACATTAATAATATGATTCCAATAAGTCAACCATACCGTTTTTACTTATTAAGGCTTATACATGCGCTAATAACCTTGACCATACTTGACGGATCTCAAACCTCTCCCGCTGCACCTTCTTTTTTCCTCGCGTTTTGTATTTAAAAAGATACCAATCAGTGAAACAAAAAATCCTCGTCAGGGACTGTTGTGTAACTGATAATTTATTAAACATAAAATTTTCAGAGCTCTAAGTCAGCAGGTTACGAAGTTTATAGAGTATTTGCGGAAAAATCGATGACCACGGCACATTTTTTTCTAGAAATCTATTAACTTTGCAAAAAATTCCTCGCGAGCAATTAAAGATCAAAGACCATCCTATTTTATATATTTTTTTCGGTATTGTGCTTTATGTTGTACCAGACTTTATAGAGGTTGAACATAGTCGAAATTGCCGGGTAACGCCTTAAAAAACAATGACTCATCATACCATTACCGTACTTCTTCGACCATAAACACACCTGGTCACCACAGACTATTTTTTTACTAGACTCGTGCCTTGCATATTGCGCATTAAAAAAAATGCAAAAAGCCAACATCACGCGGTGTTCCCAGGCGGTCACCCATCCAAGTACTGACCGCGCCCGACGTTGCTTAACTTCGGTGATCGGACGAGAACCGGTGTATTCAACGTGGTATGGACGTTGGCGATAGTAAAGTCGAAATTTGGAAACATATTAAGACGAATTCAAATACCTCCCTAGTCCCTATAAACGAAAAGTTATGGAAGCCAAAAAACAATCTATAGTCAACGCCATTGTTTCGTAGAATATTTAAAACAAACAATTTTTAAATTGTGTTTCTATCAAATGTGGATGATTTTTTTTTTGATCTGAAATGTAAACTACGTAATACATTTTATAATAATAGGTACCTACTTATTTAAATCATGTGAAGTGTGGATGTCGTGAAATATATTACATCATTTTATTCGTTATTTTTGATCGTGATTATTGGCAATGAAATGTGTCAAGCATGTCTAATTGCTAGTAAAACACAACACTCATAATTCCAGGTGCAGCTTTAAAAAATCAGAAGTACCCGTGCGTAACCCGTATAAGAAATACTAAGATAGGTCAAGCGTAAAACCTAACACTATTCGACACTAGACATCTGCCGCATTTAACCTTTAGATCGCACACCTTGAGCGCAAAAAAGCAAAAGGCCAACATCACGCGGTGTTCCCAGGCGGTCACCCATCCAAGTACTGACCGCGCCCGACGTTGCTTAACTTCGGTGATCGGACGAGAACCGCGGCCTTATTAGCTAAAAATCAGCAGATAACGACCACCGCGCAACA
>CAJQZN010017056.1:0-36973 GCA_907164685.1 Colias eurytheme | reverse complement strand
TGAAACTAAGTTTTATTTAAAAAATGCAATTATAATGTTAATGAAATGTGTTTTTTTGTATGTAGAGCAAAGTTTATTATCAACGTCATTCTCATGTTTTATCTTAATAAAATCTCTTAATATCAGGTAAATCTTACATATGATTAAATTTTTTGTGATATAAGTTAAATTTTTTATTGATAATAAGAAGTTAAAAGGATATTAATTCAGTTTTTTACTTATCACGTAACGATTTATTTTTAAACTAACGATAATTACGTGCATAAATTCGACTCTTGTTTTTTTAGATTAAATAAGAACTTAACATGAAGATAAAATTAGGTTAGTAGGTGTGTATGTTATTATGCTGTATTTATATTTTTATAATTTTAGGTGGTTGCCATAAATGGTGAATTGGCTCCACTGAAGGCTTCCGCAACAAATGTCAAAGTTTCAGGCGCCGGCAATTTCTCTATTAAGAGCTTGGAGTAAGTACAAACATTCTATCATCATAATGGAAACATAATTAATAATTGTATATAATTCCATACTGAGTCACTCGTTAAATCATAAAAATATACAATTTGTATTGGCATTGCCTTAACAATAAATAAAAAGCACGAATGTGATATGATATGTTAGGCGCATAGCGCGCACTAAAATTTGTAGAGACAGCTTTGCTTCTATATTTATTTAGGAGTCTTAAATGTAAATCTTTAAAAATACTTTAAACATCATATACATACATTAAATTGACGGAATAATTACTTTAAAAAAAATATTATCTTTTCATGGGGAATAATTTCTCATTTTAATTTGATCTGACCAGGAAAAGTGTTTACGACTTTCTTTAATTACTAGGTTCAGCCCTGTAAACAAACGTTTATGAAAGCCATATTACACTGCGTTTTCCAAATGCTGTAGGCTGTATGCTAAGGTTTAATTCAAACACATCTACTTTCTCCTTCAACAATCTTTAAAGCATCTCTTAATTAGCCTGACTGCTCTTGCTACAATCCTCTGGCATAACATTATTACACTTAATTTACCAAATATAACACTAGTATTGTTTTTCAGCCTTGACTTGGAAACATACACGATTCGTGCCCGTGTCCGCTTCCCCCTGCTTCACTTGGAGGGCAACTACAAGATGGACACCCAGATCCTCGTAGTACCACTTAAAGGAGAGGGAAATGTTTACGCTGATGCAGGTAATTGCTTTTACTTTTTTCTCATCTATCGTATAAAGGTTAAATAACATTTAATTAATACTGTTTATTAAATGTTCTGTAAAGGTTAGACTTAATATATTTAGGCCAGCTGATAATGTCTCTGATAGTCTATAAATATTCTAAACAGAACATATCACGAAGTTGTGAAATCATCTTGTATTGTAATTTTTTTACAAATATGTTTCTGAATTTCATATTGTGTATTTCTGAATAACATTATGGTATTGTATGAAAATAGATTTCTTTAAATGTTTGATCACTTAACACATAATTGAGATTATAACATTAAGCGTTCAACGATTTGGTAGAAATCTCATTTCATTTCTTTTATTTTTTTTTTTTCATTTCTTCTCTTTCAGCTCTTACAAAGTTTAATTTTCCTATAAGTACATATATTACAACTTTATTTTAAAATTATTAACAAAACGACTATTTTTAGTGAAATGCGACGCAGATATCGAACTAAAGAGCAAGATTTACAATCGCGATGGTAAGCAGCACATCAAATTCACGAGTTTGAACGTTAAGTTGAGCCTTAAGGACTATAAGATTCGCCTCACTGGACTCTTCAATGGTGACAAAGCGCTGGGTAAGTCAATAAGAAAATTTTGATTATTATCGGTTTTGATATAACTCTTTAATTGAACTATATCTTCTCCTATAAAATATACGCCATAAGCTTGTGAGTTGTACCAACAATTTATACGAAGTGTTTTATTAGATTTCGTCAAAACAGCTAGTGTGTTGCCACCTTCTAAAAAATTTACTTCAATCGATTTAAAAAATAAACTGAATTTCCCGTAAATTATTTTAATATTTTTGACGACTGACGCTATTCTATATTTTCTATATTATAAAGGTTTTGTAACCCTCAAAGTGTGTTTAGTAAACAGATAAGGTTGCTTTAAGAATTTTAAGATATAAAAGACTTTTACGGATTTTAAACATGATTCATCCATTATTCTATTTATCCCGACGATTCTTTAGTATTCGTGGGAATACACCACTCTTGAAAATCCGTCTAAAAGGCTTTAATTTCTAAATGTGAACAACATAAAATGTAAACTTGCATAAAATGAAATACAAGAAATTGATATAATTTTATTATAATTAAACAGAGGAAGCTACAAACGAAGCGATCAACCAGAACCGTGGAGAATTCTTAGAAGCAATGAAACCATACCTCGAGAAGACAGTCGCCAAAGTGTTGTTGGATTCCGCCAATAAGATCGTCCACCCCTTGCCTTTAGAAGACTTGTTCCCTATGCCTTGAATAAATGTTAATTAAATATATCAGTGTATCTTTTCGTATGTGATTTTACCTTATTCAAGTATTTATTTAGGTCTAGGATAGATTTGCTAATGCTTCAATTAAAAAAAAAAATTAAGCATTAATGCGCTTTATTTTCGTGCGAAACTGGTACCACACTGGTAGCTTCATTCCTACTCTTTTTATCTTACATTTTTAATACAAGATACTACAACTTGAACGATGTAAAAGGAATTTGTTCCTCTATAAGACTTAATCTAGATTATTAAATACAATGAAATCTGTTCAGCTGTTCCGATTTTCAGAAAGTGCGCAAACAAACATACATAGAAATAGAAACACATACACGACACGAAAAAAATAATTCACACTGCTTAGCACACAGAAGAAAAGTGATGGTCAACAATTGCATACATTCCTATATGAACCTTGATAACATTTTCTAATTACTCGATAGCGGATTTGTACCAAGCATCCTACGACCCTTCCGTTGGCTCAGCGGACGCGGTAATCACAGTGCCGGTTAAGAAACGTTATGTTTTAAAACATTTAATAATAGTGCTATAAGTTATCCTTACATCGGGGGAAGTTCTGAGAAATATGACTCCCTTTTTACGAAATAGAGCTATTTCGTAAACTATTTAACGCTTTGTATATGGTGTTTTAACTGTGATAAAATCTATATTCTATAGTTTCTCAAATCAGTACTTATTGTTCTTACTTAGTGTAGACAGCGAGGTAGAAAGGAAAGGTTATATTTAGAACCTCATTATAGTATCTACTATAATATAACCATTTTTAACTTATCGAAATCGAATCTCGATAATGATGTAATTATCAGTGAAATTAATACCTACAACAAAACAAAAAACATCATTACAAATTTCATCCAGTTCTGCAAATCATACATAGAGTATCCAATTTCCACAATTTTCATCCAAAACACATAAGTCACACACATATCCCTACAATAGAAATGAGTCGTGTTACAGCGATTGCGAAAATGCATCTTCACGGTATTAGTTAGGAGCACGGTGGCTCGCCTTGACCAGCTTGCGTCATGTGGGGGAAACGGAATTAATGTCATACCCATATCCCGGTATTGGTGAAAGGAATGCATTAATAACACTCAAACGGTGACTATAGCTTGGGGAAAATTGTAAAGGACAGTTTTAGTTTTAGCAATTAATTGGAAAATCTACTCTACGACGACGATAATAATGTATTGTTTAAAAGATTTAGATGGTGCTAATGTCCACAGATTAAATATAAACTATCTGTGACTTCTCCAATGCAGCGGCTTTTGCATATGTTTTGGAATATTATATTTTTACATCCAGAGGAGTTCTAAATTATCAAGTTCATCACTTACTAATTTAACTATTAGGCAATGCAAATTTGGAATTTGTTACTTATGATCTTTTCTGGATTGGTTTTCTTTATTGGTATACACTTAAGCGTCTCCTAGTATAAAGGATTTTACTTGGGATTTTAGAATAAATGACAATATATGATTGCCATTTTACTATTACAATGGTTGCCTAACTTTCAAACCTCTAAATATGAACACAGACCTGATTAATTGGTGTTATTTCGAGATAAAAATATTACTTGCATTGAAATCTGTGTTGGTAAATTATAGGCAATGGATATACTCGTATAGCCATATAATATTACGAGCAATTGGGAAATTGTAGCCCAGATATTGTATGCTAGATTTGTAGTTTGGTTGTATGAAAATTATTATTAGTGTATCTACTATATGTTTTCGTTTCAGAATAAAATATATTATTCCAAATATTCCTATGTATCACACAAGAGACAAGGAATAAGGTAAAATAATTCTAACTTACACTGCTGGAAAAGATGCCGTCTGATTTAGGTACCTACATATACCTAAAGTTGCTGATCGTTTATAAAATGTATGAATCTGTTGTATTTGGTGTTATTCTTACAATGAACTATTCTCTAAGTCCGATACTATTTTGGGAAATATCAGCTAGTAAGATTTAACAAAATTGCATTTTTAACATGAAAGGAACTAGGTCGAATTTACGAGTATGCAAATTGTGCGGGCAAGCCTAAGTGCGTACTATGCATAGGTATTGCACCATTTGTTGGTATGTACTATCATTTTGTCACATTTTTGTATAACAAGTAAAATACGTGTGTTTATCTTCCATAATACATTTTTTAATCGTATGTTTAACTTGTTTGTAAGCTGGAAGTTTTAGATAAAATATGAGTAAAATGCTATGGTTTTACACATCGTGAGTAAGGGGTTCTTCTGAATAGGTGATCCTGAAACCAATTGCTTTTAAAGTACAAACATGAGTACAAAATATAAGTTCATAGTGAGTAAAGCCCTTTTTTTCAATGTTATCAGTGCTGCAGACTCCATATAACGTACCTAATAGGTTAATAGAGAGTGTCGAATATGGCATAATACTGATTTGAGTAATTTGTACTTATTATAGATATGTATCTACTTACGTGCTAATCATGGATTTCAGGAAGCGCGTTCATCCAATGACTCATAATCGTTAAATTAATAACTATCTAACAGCTAACTAATAAAACGTATAAAGTGCTCTACATTCCACCACTAGGGAATTGATACTAAACTTAAAATAAATTTAAAAGGATGCCGTCCTTGACTTGACTACTTAATCCCTCTTACTCTCCCTCGCCCTCTTACTCCACAAATATGCATAATGGAAAACATCGGAAAATTAGCCAACAGGTCTCGTGCTAAAACGGATGCCGGGATCAGACAGCTTCCACCTTGTAATAGGAAACTTGCGTCTCGCTCGATCACCTAGCATTAGAGGGGGATGATCGATGTTTTTCGATCTGGTCAGGTGGTGGACGTTCACATGTCCTCAGCAAGTAGACCGCTCAGTGCCGGAGCGAGCATCGGGCCGGCCGGTCGAACCCACGGCATTGCCACATAAATGTTTAGTTTACGAAAGAGTTTCTTGTGCAAGATAACGAAATGTTGACTATCGCTCCGTTCCTGTTTGCTCTGCACTTTGCGGGTGCTGAAATACGTAAGTATGCATGTTGTTAATAGAAGGGCGGGCTGTGTAGCGCCTTTTTGTTGTTTGAGTTGCCCTTTTTAGGGGGTCATAAAAAAATGTAAATAAGGCATAATATTTTATGCACACATTTGATTTCATATATATTTAGCTCATTAGAACATTCTAAAAATTTTGCGAGATTAGTAAAGCGCAACCTATAATGATAGGTCAGGCTTAAAAAGTATTGAGTCTATGTAAAATGTCTTTCACCAATAGAAATCTATGTTATTTACTTTATAATATGCAAATAGAGTAACGGACTTCTTAAACGAAGTCGCATAAAAATTCGTTTATGTCAATATGAGAAAGTTTATAGCTGTTTCTGAGATTACCCGTTACAAACAGATAGAGAGACAAAAAACATTTTCTCTAATATGCATTAACTTGACTGTTATTATGTATTATGTAGGTATAAACATTTAGTTAAATTATTATTTACACGTAATATAAGATTTTTCAAATCCATCCTGATTATCAGGTCAATAAAAAAAAGCAAAACGATTTATAAACACAGGACGTCTGATATAAATATTAAAATAACATATTTGTATTATGTGTTTTTATGTAGCTATGCAGCTTATGTTTTCTCCTAGAACAAATAGGTCTTTCGAATAAAAGTAATAGCAATCATTTAGAAATGCTGCAAATTATTTTATTATATCAATTCATTGAAAATAATATTGATGCATGCTCTTGGCTA
Organism: Colias eurytheme; assembly: GCA_907164685.1. Classification (NCBI taxonomy): domain Eukaryota; kingdom Metazoa; phylum Arthropoda; class Insecta; order Lepidoptera; family Pieridae; genus Colias; species Colias eurytheme. The sequence goes on along the minus strand of CAJQZN010017056.1, from coordinate 30,712 downwards.
TAATCAATGATTATTATAATATATACAAAATCATTGGCTATAATAGGATCAGACTTAAATCTATTTTTGGGATGAAATAGATGGAATCTAATTGTACTTTTCAATTTTTTACAAAGAAAACCCCAAAAAATGAAAAACGAAATAGTTCATACAAGTATGTTTTATTTTGACTAATTGGCACGAAACAAGTCCAATCATAAACTATCGATTGATAATGTTGAAACTGCATGTCAACACTCTGTGGTCTTTATTGCGAGATTTTAAGTACAACTATTTTTGAGTATTAGACATAGGGTAACGGCACCAGTGGTCAGCCTCATAACAGCTTTTTGAAGTTTTGACAATTGCCATTTCTACAACAATCGTCGAATAAAAAAACGTACAACATGTATGGATTTATTGTTTATTGTAGTTTCGAATCAGCGTTTATCAAAAACAATAATTCTCTTAGTTAAATATATAATTAATTTTAAACAAAAAATGGCCAAGTGTCCCAGTGAACAGCCTCTAAAAACCAATAAACAGCCTTGTTGAACCCAGTGTTCAGCCTTTAGTAAGTATAACTAATTATGAGATCAAAATAAACAATGTTATATCAAAATCAACTATATTAACCACATTTTTATAGCAACGATTCACTTAGCACAAAAAAATATATATCGCACATAATAAAAATATTATTTTAAAGTACATACTATTACAATCTCTTTGTGTCTTCTTATTTTCTAGGAACTTCTTATTATTTATCATAAAAACAGCAATAATTCTTTTTAAAAAAATCTGCGATATTAGTTTATAATATTATTATTGATGTATCTATAATCCACAATATATATAATTATAATCAACCACAGGAGGATCTCTTTAGGAGGATTTCTCTGGAGGATACTGTTGTCTTGGCGGCATTTTTAGCTAGAAAAAAAGGGAACAAAAATAACTTTTGGATATGAATACACATAATACCATTATTTCAGGTAAAACTTAACTAACATGAAGTATTACTTATAGATTTAAACACAAACATTCGCATTTATACTTAAAATATTATTTCAATAACATCGTGGCTGAATACTGGATCATTGAGACCACAGATTGATACCCAGTGGTCAGCCGCTTGAAAAAAATATTTTGAAATGCGGCTGACCACTGGGTTTTCTAACAATTAGGAATAATCCCAGTTATCAGCCCCAGGGGCTGTCCATTGGATCTTTCTTAAAAAATCAGTATCCAATGGTCAGCCCCTCAAATTTTTAAGTAAAAAAACAATATTTTTTATCAAATTTCATAAAATTAAATGCTCTAAGTAATCTATAAAGTTATTATCTATAAAACACAATCACATTTCATACTAAAATATGTTATTTCTCACCTTTCAAAAGAGCACCACGTGAAGCAAAAAATATTGCAGACATGACACTTCTGCTCTTGCCGGCGGACAGCACCTGTACGAACGCGTTTACTTCTCTCCCCTGACCCCCTGCTGCTCCTATCGCGTGATGCATGAACCAATAACAAAACAGAGCTTCTATTTAAGTGCGCGTGATTTGGTTATTTTGATTACAGCGATATTTATGGCCAATAAACAACGCAATAGGCTGATCACTGGTGCCTGGCTGACCACTGGTGCCGTTACCCTACTCGAGTTAAAAGTATTAGGTAATTTTAAGTATGATGGAACGGTCATAAATTTTTTAGTAAATCATTTCATACATTTTAAAAGTATGATTCATGATTTGTAAAAAGTTAAGCTACTTTTACATCACTCTGGAAAAGGTTTCGAAATGTTAAAAATTATTATTGTTGTAGAAGTAATATTCTACAACATACATACATACATATTATATATTTAACTATAGTTAAGTTATTATGAATATTCATTGCCAATAACAAGAAGCTTACCTAGATTACAATTTAAGGTTTTTAAAATAAGGTTGCGTTTTGTATTCCTTAATTGTCCCACTAATAATTTTTAACATAATAATATCATTGTTTTATATTCATCGTAGTATTGATAATATTTCATTGAACCAATAAGCCCTATTGCGAACAAGATTTTCCTACCTATCGGTTACGGGTTATCTACAATAATCATTCTTAGGTAAGTGACTCTTATTATTAAAAAAATGAAGGTCCATATTTCCTGCTCTTAAATTAATAATTTGACTCTGGTATAGTGGTTAAATCATATATAATAGAATTATAATACTAACATAGTTAAATAATTTTTAAGTCCATTTTACTAACAACTATATGGATATTAAATTTATCTGAAATAAATGAAATAAAAAAATATATATTTCGAGTTCTTAGGAGATTCGATTGCCAGTGGCGTTAAATTAGCTAGAGATTGCTAAAGCTGACTGTACAATTACAAAGACTGTATAATTGCCAAAAATGTGAAAAATAGTTTGTACGACATGAAATTAAATATTACATATAGGGTTGAAAAATCTTCTAGTTTTATTAACAAGATAAAAAAAATATTTTGCATTACTGAATTACTGAATATACACATGGTATACTTATAATATATTTTTTCTTATTATAGCTCCGTACATCAAAATATGTCATCGAGATGACCCCAACGTGGACAAATGCATCATGAACTCCATAGAGGAGCTTAGACCTAAGCTTATCAAGGTAATTATTGTTTATAAAGGCTCAGGTCAATACGAAAAATATGAAGAAATTAAAAATCGATAAATCATTCCATCTCAATAAAGATAATGTAATAATATTTTTGTGCAAAAAGCTTTTATGAAAGATCCGATTATGTTTTTTTTTCGTATCCATTCCATGTATTCTTAGGTCAACACTATATTAAAATTAAATACTATAAAATTTAATATTTTTGATCAGGAAAAAAAAATAATTAAAAAGCATGTATTATGTATTTACTTGTTTATTAAAAACCTGTTTAATAAATGTGTTACTGTTTGTAACAGCTAAAGCTACAGCTCTTCAAAAATTGATATGATAATATGTATTTACACCTTTTTGCCTACTAATTAATTAGTTAATTATCTATGACATATTGAATATGAACCGAATATCACACCAAAGCATTTAATATGTAAATTGAGATATTAAAATGAATTATAATACCTCAATTGTAGGTACAAATTATATGTATATTGATTTATAAACATTGTCATCCGCTTTTGGTGGTATTGGTCTTAATAACCGAAGGATGTTTAAATAGTTATTCCTTTTTTTTATCATCTTTATCATCCTTCTTATCCTTATTGTCTTCGTCTGATTTATCTTCGCCGGAATCTTTAGTTTTCGGATCTTTCTTATCTTCACCAGAATCTGGTTCGCTAGAATCATCTGGTTTCTTCGATTCCTTAGAATCTTCTTCGTCGGAATCTTTTGGTTTCCGATCTTTCTTATCTTCACCAGAATCTGGTTCACTAGAATCTTCTGGTTTCTTCGATTCCTTAGAATCTTTGTCGTCGGAATCTTTTGGTTTCCGATCTTTCTTATCTTCACCAGAATCTGGTTCGCTAGAATCTTCTGGTTTCTTCGATTCCTTAGAATCTTCTTCGTCGGAATCTTTTGGGTCCTTTTTTTTGTTTGGTTTGCCTGAATTCTTAGGCTTGCTATCTTTCGCTGGTTTATCCGAGTCTTCTTCACTGGAGTTCTTTGAGTCTTCGTCCGATGATGGTTCTTCATCTGATGACGGCTTTGCATCTTTGTCTTTCTTGTTTTTTTTCCCTTTATCTGATTCCTCTGAGGAGTTATCATCATCTTTTTTGTCTGGTTTATCGTTCTTTGGTTCGTCTTCATCTTCTTCACTACTTGAACTACTGCTCTCGGAACTTTTGTTTGGTTTTCCAGCTGAAGCTGATGCTTTTGGTGTCCCATTTGGAGGAGCACTAGCTTGAGCACTTGGGACGTTTTTAGGATCACTAGAAGCTGCAGAGGCTGCCGCAGATGAATTTGATTGTGAGTTATCTGCGATGAATATGTCTTCGGTCTTCTTCTTACTTCCATCAGGAGCAGTATCTTCGCTTGTGAAATCAGCTACAATTTCTGAATTCGAAGTTGATGTAGATGCCGCTGCAGCAGCGCTGTTATTTGTTCCATTTGCTTCAGCTTTACTGTCACTAGTTGCAGAAGACGAACCTTGAATAACAACTAGAGTTCCCTTCTTAGTTGGTGATGTTGTACTAGGCTTTGTGATTTGCACTGTTTTCGATTTAGAGCCAGCGACATCAATAATAATATTAGTTCTAGAACCAGGTAGAGAAGTAGGCGCTTTATTTTCATTTCTATTACACCGACTACAACCCGATTTCTGGCATGTGTAGCATTCTCCAAAAGGATTCCTTCCAGAACCGAACGGATTCGGCACGAATTGCACAGGATTTGTTGTAGGCGGATATTTTACGTTTACATTAGTGCGTTGTGGAATTCTAACTTCTATAACTGTATTTTTCCGATTGCAGACACCGGCATCGCACTAGAAAAAATATATAATGACAATAAGATATGTTTTTAAAATTATTTTACTTAAATGTTTTTGTTGTTGTTGTCCTATCTTACCTGGGTAATAATAAATAGGACAGCGTAAAGGACTATCCGATAGTGCTCCATATTGCTCTGTTTTGAAATAATTACAAAATAGGTGGCTTATATACTGGGCTATTTACTGATAGGAGAGCATAATTGTTCGTCATACTTTGTTAGTTTTTTTTATCAAACAAACAATAAGCACGTACGTTTTGCGTATTTATTATGGATACTTGGAGATATCGTCTGTCAGGTGTAGAAAAATTAATACATAATGTTCCATATCCAGCCATTCATGACGACAGCAGGTCAACAATGTAATAAACACGTTCTGGTTAAACGATTGCGGTTTCAAATTAAAGTACTCATTTCATACTATGGTTAAATATATTATAAATATTTACTGCGACATTCATATTTCATCTAAAGACTGTTGGAAAAATATAAGTTTAATAATTTAAGTTTATCTTTAAGTTTTACCTTCGATTTATTTCATTAACATTATAATGTTCATATTACTTAGTTTGAACCAATATACTTAAAACATAAAAAGAAATTTCAAAAGTAACTGAAAGTAATTGGCATCCTATAAAGTTAAATAATAATGATATAATTAAAACAAAGGAAAGGCACGTGCATATTTACGACCTAGTATAATAAATTCATTGAGCAATTCAAAACGGAAAATGTCTATCGTCATATTTGCGGCCAGCGCTATTATGAACTGTTGCATAACATCGATTATCCAATAAAATTGGATTTCATTGTGTTAATTGTTATAATAGGATATCCCTTAAATGAAATTTCATTTGATTTCAAAGTTTTTTTTGTAGTCAGTGGTTCTAAAGTGAAAAAATGCACTATGGTTTATCTGTATATATGTATCTATTATTATTCTTTAGGTGTACACACCTTTTGTGGTTTTGTGGTTTTGTGTATTCAGGATTCCAGTATGGTTTAGATTTACAATTCGAACGCCAGCGAAGCCGTGGGCAATAGCGTAATAATTATTATAAAGTAAAAAAAAATTATTTTATTTAGAGACAATAATAAAATTGTATTATAAGGATATTCAAACATATTTTTATCTTATACCATAGCTACAATGTATGAACCTTTGTTTCAAATATTTTCACGCTTTCAGTTAAATCGCTTCAATAGTTTGGATTAAATAATAATTGGGTGTAGATTGGAAAGTATGTCATTGTCAGCACAATTTCATAACGGTCAAGTGTGTCAAGCAAACGCGAAAGATTAAGATTCGCTTAACATTTGTTTAATAAACATATTTCTACGTGAACTTAGCATATATTAAAGGTTATTATTAAAATAAATTTACCGCAATGATGTGAAAATAAGTCTCAAATGAACATAGAATTTAATTGATTTATAGATGTTGTCGTTAAGAAAGGAGAATGGGCAAATTGGGCCTGAAACTTGGGCTAAGACCAATACACACGAAATATTGTTTTTGTGATAGATCATTACACATACCTAACGAAAAAAATAAAATAAAAAAATAAATCAACCGGGTTCTTGTACAGTCAAGGCAAAAAGTTTTATTTATTTTGCGCACAATAACGGTGTTTTTAATTCGAGTGAAGTAAATATAAACCTAAATGTCACTGGAGTGACTGAGTTTAACCATAAAAAACGTCTAACTACGTTGAATTATAATATACACGATATAGGTACCTGTTACAAAACATAATATTAGTGTATTTTGGTTATTAGAAGGCTTCAGATTAGTACGTCTTTGTAAGTGAAAGTGAATAGGAGTAACATAAAGATATTGTCATTGTCTTGCAACAGTTATAAATTGCAAAAAATATTATACACAAAGCAATAAAACTTGATGTGACTGTACAAAAACCCGGTTGATTTTTTTTTTATATATATTTTTCCTGTTATGTATGTGTTATGATCTATTATAAAATCAATATCTCATGTGTATTGGTCCAACTCAAGTGTTCAGGCCCAACTTCCATACTAAAATGCCCATTCTCCTTTAATACGGTTGTGAATAACAATTTGACTCAAAGTAATAGGTATACCTATTTCATCATTGCTTTGAAAATATGTACCTAATATAGAATAGAATTCTAATAGAATAGAATAGAATTCTACAGTTTAGTTATTGTCGCTTATTGTTGCTATTTATTTACCTTATTTATCTTGGAAATAACTTCCTACTCTACCTGTATTAAACTTCCTACAATTCTAAGACGATTTTGTCGTATGGCATTCAATTTTTACTAATTATGGTGTTTCAATGAAAATTTATAAAGAACATAAAAATCTTTGCATAAATCTAATTTGATTCCATAATTATAAGTATTTTTTTATGTGGATTATTAAAAACATGAAGAATAATGGCAAACAAATTTCAATTCCAGGGTATTCCCGAACTAGATGTACCAGGGATAGAGCCTTTAAGTCTTGGTCAGATTGCATTGGCAAGAGGACCCCAAGGTGCAAAGTTAACTGCTGTGGTCAATGACGTCAAAGTGAGGGGACCGAGCAACTTCAAAATTACTGAATTGAAGTGAGTATATTTTTATGTATATTGTTTGAAAGTTATGCCCTAAATAAAGCTGTATAGCGTAAATAAATTGGTGCAGAAAAGAATATGAAAGGGAATTGACCTCATTATTTGTATCTTAAGTTATTTATTCTTCTCAAAGATGTACTACAAAAAATCAGTTGAGTTCCAGTTCATTTTCTTAAGAATAAATGAGATATAGGTATTTAATAATTGCCAATATTGAATAAGCTTAACAAAAACTAAGTTTTTAACCTAGAAAACGAACCTATAAGGACTAGTGTAGCGCTAACCTAGATATTAATAATGTAATAGGTACCTATTCTACGTTTTATCTAACTAATCACTAGGATTTTTTTTTGTATTCTATATAAACTTTAAATGATATAACGCATATAACATGACTTTGACTTTGTATTTAGATAAATACTTACAATGTTAGTTGTGTATTATTGTACACAGTTTTTCAGATAATATTAAAACTGCACGTGTTTTAATGTGATGTTTATAAATTTCCAGATCGGACCTGAACAAAAACAAGTTTGATTTCAAAATATTATTGCCGAAGTTGGAGTTCGCTGGGAAATATAAAATGGACATACAAGTGTTGCTGCTTCGTCTTCAGGGACGAGGAAATATTACGGGATCGTTTAGTGAGTTTGTTGTTTTAATAGTCATGTTAGACTATCATTATGATATAACATCATTGTAGGAAATGCGGTATCATTTTTAAGATGTGTATTAGATGTTCATATGATTAGGAAGTTGGATATTTTCTTAAAAAAATATTGTAATAACCACATTCAAGTATTTTTCTAATTATTTTATGATTTAAATACATGAAATAATTAAAAAATGGGGAACATTGAAGTCACCTCCGAGTAGGATTAATTTTGTGTTATGATATAAATTGGATAAAGTGGGTAAAATAAAAATAAACCAATTTTTCACTAATTATTATGATTTCGAGCAACCGATTTGTGGAACCAACAATGAGCTGATCATTTTAAAAGCGTATTCGACAGAAGGCTTATGTTACCAAATTAATTGCAAACATATTATTTATGTTACGTCAACAATACAAGTAATTAACATACAGTACTTGTAATAGTTATTTGGTAATAAACGAAATCTGAATGCTCTGGGCAGTGTTATAATGATAATAGACACATTATACTATACGTCAGAATGTGTGTTAACGAGTGTATAGTTAGTTATCAAGCATATTTATTACATACACCTCGTAATCTTGGGTTTTTATAATCTAATGCATTTGCATGTAGGTTAGAAGGTTTGTTAGGTAATGGTGTATAACAACGTATACTATGAGAAATAAGAAATATTGTACTAAATCATTAGTAAGTAGTTATTTTATAGTAGACTAGCTTTCCGCCCGCGGCTTCGCCCGCGTTTTCAAAGAAAAACCCGTTCCCGTAGGTTTACCGGGATAAAACCTATCCTATGTCCTTTCTCGGGTATCAAAATATCTCCATACCAAATTTCATGCAAATTGGTTCAGTGGTTAAGGCGTGATTGAGTAACAGACAGACAGACAGAGTTACTTTCGCATTTATAATATTAGTATGGATTTATATAATTATATATACCTAAAATAAAGAGGTTAAATGGTTAAAAAAGGCGGTTTTCTACGTTATGAATTACTATCCCGATGACTCAAGTGTAGATAAGTTTATAGTCTTTAATGTTACGCATTAAACTACAATAAACCATCACTACAATATTGTAGACATTCAACTTTTACATAAACTAGAAAAAATTTGCATCTTTTTCCACAATTATGATGATTCTAAAAATCTCATTGAATGGGTAAAATTTCAGTAATTTCTTTTGTTTTAATAAAAATAATTTCCCTGTTAAATTATTGAAAAATTTATGTACCATCAATACAAGTATTTCCAATTACACTAAATTAATTTTTCAAGATTTTAAGTTTTCGTATCATAAGCAATATTGATCTAAAACTGAAGTCTTCATATAAATATTTTATACGCTTTTATTGGCCAAGAACTCTCGCTCTCTATTTTGATTGATCGATAAGAATGATTATTTACCAATTAATTCTTAAATGCACAGAAAGACAATTAATTACGGACTTTACTATTGTAAATGGGGAAACGGTATAATATAATAATAATACTTGTAATATAATACTTGTATCGTAGTAGTGGTATAGGTAATCTCGATAGCTTGTAACCAATGTTTAATCGTCTCCTACGTTTGTATCGGAAACGGAAAGATCTTCTGTATATTCCTCTACAATAATCTATTTATTGAATTTCTTTACATTTTATTAAAACATAAATTATTATTATTATTACAGAGGACTACGCCTGCAACGTCACGATGCGTGGACACAAAGAGAAAAGGGGTGACGAAGAATACCTAAAATTTGATCCAATGAAGGTCAAACTACGTGTAGGAGATTCCTCCATTTACCTAACAAATCTGTTCGACGGTGATCCCGTGCTCGGACCAGCTACCAACAGGGTTATCAACGAAAACTCTCAAGTCTTCCTCTCAGAAATCAGCCCAGTAATGGAGAAAAGTCTGGCAGATATATTCACGGAAATATCAAATAAAATTACATCCAAATTCACGTATAAGGAACTTTTCCCTTAAAGTTTAGGGTGTGGCTACACAGTGTAAAGCAGAGTTAATTTTTCGTCTATAACTATTATTTCGTGTAAATTTATAATTCCGATTCATGTCATTTTGTAGTTTCATATTAATTTGTGACTTTAACATTAAATAATTTTGGCACGAATAAAAAATAAAAAGTCTTTAAAAACAAATATCACATGTGACTTTCTGAACTTTGATATCATATAACAAAAAGCTTATGGCGATATTTTAATACCTATTCATTTCATGAAAATATATGTAAATTAAAATTAAATCAGGTGGCACGCAAATTTGACTATTAGCTTTAACTTACTGGTAGCCACCATCATTTTAGTTAGTAGTTTTTTTGTGATAAATGTTTGAAAACGTGATTTTTAGTTGGTTATCTATTTTTTGTTGAACTTAATTCGTTTTCTTTTCAATAAAAATTTAGTTTCCACTATGGATGCATTGAAAGTGAGGCTGTTTGAAAATGAAGTATTTTTTGTAAAAGTATGATTGATTTATTAATTAGAGATTATTGGTTAATGATGAATGATTTTAAAGAAAATAACTGATTACAAATTATTTTTCAGTTATATAAATTACCAAATGTCTGTATATTATAAGATGGTGTTAGTTTTTTGTATTTAGAATTTAGTATTAGCTTGAATGATTGTAAATATATTTTATTAATGTTAAGGATCAATCGGTTTTTATATGTTTTTAATAAAATTTATGAATGAAATTGTTTTTGAAGTAATTTTATTTATATCTATGCCTAACCAATATTTGTGTCTTCACTATAATAATTTATAACCCCGAACATATGAAGAACTAACAAAATAATAGATACAGGTGAGACGAATATGTACATATTTACCCTACTAAATACCGTAAGTAAGTAAAAATGAGAAGTATTACGCGGAGTAATTTATGAAAATTATCTTAGTCCCGCCGCTATTCTATGATTAGCAGAGTATTTATTATACATGTGTTAGACTGACGATATATACATGTATAGATGATATTATATACAAATAATAATGAATCCATTAAATCATGGCAGACATTATCTTAATCTTAATAAGCTTAAGTGATTTTGGAGGACCACCATAATTTGTAGATGCATTACAAATAAATAAATGATTTTTGGTTTTGAAATAATCTTTATTTTGCTTGTCTTTTTTGATCAATAAACTGAGGATTAACCATCACATTGATCATAGGTTAAACATTATTTTATACTCATTTAAAAACTTAAAGCTTACATGAGAATACTCATTATATAAAGAAATTAAAGAGTCGTCCGGGTACAGTTGTTTCAGCGGTAAGTTTTTTAGTTACTATCATCCTCATAGCATTCCAGGAGTTATTTGTCATTAAAAATGTGCTCATATTGTCGTTTTTAAATTTATCAGGTTTCTACGAATCAATGCGAACATATATTTGGCAATAGAATAAGCCAGTATTTAGATCAGCATTGATAACCTTTTAGATATATCTGAGTAGATTGCACCGGGGCTTGAATAATGGTGTTGCAAAAAAGTTTTGACAAATTAGTTTGTTGCTGTAACATTTAACAGTTATAAACACTAGGAAGTACGCGTAAGTAGGAGCACAAAAAGTTTTAGGGATTGTGTAATAGAAAGCACTTCTTATGTGATTTCTCAAAGTTGAACTAAATAATAAAATTATTATCGAATCACATTTAAAGTTTAATTTTCTGTATTGTAAAGCTGCGCAGCTAATAATAATAAAGACAATTTACGAATTATTCTGATTATCTCATTATTTGTGGAAAGCTTTAATTGATATTTCGCTTTATTGAAGCTTAGAAGCTTAACCTTATCTAAATGTTGATATAAATTCAGGTCAGTACCGAGTATTGTAGCTACGGCCCAGAAACTGATTGACAATGCTGCAATTATTCTAAATTTTGATTTTTAATTTTCAATGGTTTATTGGTCTTAGCGTAATGATATATGTATAGCCTATAGCATTCCTCGATAAATGGGCTATGTAACACTGAAATATTTTTTCAAATCGGAGCAGTAGTTCCTGATATTAGCGCGTTCAAACAAACAAACAAACTCTTCAGCTTTACAATATTAGTATAAATTTATGCCCATTCCCGCATCATAATTAATATTAAAAATCTAGCTAGGTAATCCACAAATTCAAGTCCGTCTTATAACTAGTTACGCTAGGTGTTACAACATCATACCATAAAATTACGACTCGGTTTGAAGGGAAGTCACCTAAATGCGTACGTGCGTGGTAAAACATTGTTCATGCATGAAAATACAACGACAATTAACGATTTGTCACCAAATTGCGATTGAAAATTACGATAATATTAATTAATTCTACTTCATAGTCTAGCTTTTCGATGCTTCGCCCGCAATTCGCCCGGACAGGGTCATGTAACGTAACAGTAGAGAGTGAAAACTAAATAAAGGGTTTTTTTATATTGTTTTGTAGCGCAGGATAGAGTTGATATTATATTAGATTTAGAAGTTTATTCTCATTTCAGATGAATTGATTGGAATATAGGATCTAAATGACTAATAGTGCTTCAAAGCAAGTACTATTAGACCTAGAGCAAAACATGTTTCAATTGTTTTGTACAATTTAAATAAAAGCCGGTCAACGAAATTAAAAAGCTAAATTGTATTTTATATATTTCATCAGCACCCTTATACACACAGAACATATACCTATATATACTCAGGGGAGCTTATACATGCTTCGAACTTTTAAATTAGGGTTAAGAAATGAAATTAATTATTTTAATTAATGAGTTAAACTTTGTGAGGTTTCGTTAACTTTGACTCGAGTTTTCGTAACACAGTGGGGTCAAAGACGCATGTTACTGTCGTTATTTGTTTTATTTGTAAATATTTTACAATTATAAAGATAAAAGATTTCAAGATGCATTATTTTTATTGTAATTGAAGTTATGATGTCACATTTACAACATCTACAGAAAGTTTAACAATTTATGGTATAACTTTTTCTAATTTCTACTGTCATTTTTATGTGAAAAAGAAGATGAATACTGTGGTAATACAGAGTGGTAAATGAATACCAAATTTAATTGTACTATGTCATCTAAAATGGACTCTTATTTTCGAATAAGTTTAAAAGGCAAAATGATTTGTTCAATGTTAACCTTAAAATGTTTATTTTCATAAAAATAACAAATGTATACCTACCTAGTCGTTAGTGAATTTTAGTCGCTATGGTCACTTCCGCACTAAGTACTAAACACCAGAGGAGCATGTAATCTCTTTCAATTATTCATAAACTTTACCTGATCTCCAAGGTACTTTGGTATTCCAATCTGCAAACTATTAATGGACCCAGGAATCGAGCCTGAAACTTCAAGATATATCAGCTATCTAGAGAATAAGATAAACAATACATTCCCAGTCATAGTCCTATTAAAGCAAAAGTTTTACTCTAAACGTTAGGCAATATTCGGCAACAGAATCGACACATTATTTAATCGATAACAAGAGTATTTACAATGAGATAACTCAATTACAGATTGTATAACGGCAGCAGGTCAATTTGCGAGACATTTTTATGTAACGCTTCACGGAAACAATTATTTAAAGTCGAACACTATTTGCGGATTACCCATACGGAAGGCTTGTGTTCAGTGGTGGTTTTGTCGGAAATTGTTTATAAAAATACACAGAACCCATCTTTAATTAACTAAAATATTTTATAAATAAAACAAAAGAAGTTCAAAGTTTTAAGAAACATTTTCTATTATATATTGGAAGAGATTCTGCTGAAACAACTTCGTAAATATTCAGAAAATAATAATCGAGGATGCCGAGAAATATAAAATTTATACATATATTGATGAATTCCTTCTACACCTTAGGAAGCTGAAACCCAAAAATACTACTTACATAATGGTAGGTACTATCGTTTGATCGGATTTATAAAGGCAAACGCAACACGTTTGTTTAATAAGGGCAAACGCAATTTTCGACCCATATATAAATGACGTCAATATTACGCTCGATTAAAAATAAAAGTTGTTTTTACAAAATCACGAATAAATCCAAAAATGACCTCCACTTCCGCTTCACTTATTAAACGGGATAATCCGAAACGACAATTTAAACTAAGATGCAAGTAAAAGTAAACTCGATTGTGCAAGCTACAAGGCTTCATTTTGTAAATAAAGCAAGGAAGTGTACATAGGCGTAATGTCGAAGTTTGGCTATAAGGCCGTGCAAATTCATAAGAATTCCCTCCAAAATATTTATTTTCCTCCAGTTACTCAAGCCCCTGCACTGCACCAGTGTTGCCGCTCCTTTCATACAAATATCGGACTCGATTCGGCTACCGCGCACTCTTGCGTATTCCTTTGCCGCGAAAGTATCCATAAATGAAACAGAAATTAGTTTAGTTTTTAATTTTTTTTATTTACTTTTTTTTATTGGAACCGGATACTTGGATTTTTAAGATGCGAGTGTTGCTAGTTGTTGCGTTTTGTGTCGTTGGCGCTTACGGAAAAGTTTTGCGTATGTTTGTTTTAATTACACCAATTGTTTTTTATGTTCATTTTTTATAATCAAAACAAATATTTAATTTTAAAATTATGTGTTATTCTACAATCAATTATATGTTAATAAGTTTAATTTATTTATCCTAAATTCCAATTGCTATCTACCATCTCGCGTGTAGTCATTTCAGTTATTGTTCCAAGGCTCTTTTTACATAAATATTTTATTAATAGCAAAATATAGCCTATTTAAATTAATAATCACCCAATTACAAACATTATCTACAAGAAATACGTAGATAATCTGATTCTTCTCTCGTTGCTCATTTATTACCTATTTAAGTACAATGAAATGAGATTATAAAAAAAGGACACTCACACTTGAATAGATAATATGTTAATCAACATTTCATAAACAAATATTGAGGTTAAATACATGATTGTTAAGTGGATAATGTCCCGAAAGGATGTTGCAATGTAACATTATGCATTGCAATAACGACTCGTTGAATTTATTCGCGACGATAAAATAATAAAGCTCTGAAACAATGTTATTAGAATTGCATTTTGTATCATAAACTTTGAATTGTATCTTGATTAAAATAACGTTAACTAATATTCAAAAGATGTTTATTCATTTAATGTTATTAACGATATTAACTACTATATTATATGTATTTTATGTTTCTTTATGTAATGAAATTGCATTGTAAACTAACTGGTATTAATTTAGAACAGATTTTTGGGATGAACAAAGAAGAGGAGAAGCAGAATGGGTTTTATACTAGATTAATGGATAACGATGCAACTATTAGAATGCTTTTTCATCTATATTCTATAATATTAGATAGGTATATAAGTATGCATCATTTTTCCGGAGCATTTATTAAACTGACTGCTACTTTGGGTATAAGTTAAGGATAAGAAGATAAGGAGATGAATAATTTTAATTAATAATTATAATAATATGTATAACACGAAACCCTATTTTTACAGCGGATTACTTCCCACAATGCAAGAAAAACGATCCCCAAATAGAGAAATGTATCCTAGACGCGATAGACGTACTGAGACCTAAGCTCCTGGGCGGTATCCCGGAGATCAATGTGCCAGCTTTGGAGCCCTTCAATGTACCAACCTTGAAACTAGATAGGACAGCTACCAACCTTAAGCTAAAAGCGACCATTAAGAATATGAAGGCGTACGGCGGAAGCAACTTTAAGATTGAAAAGTTTAAGTAAGTATACAAATATTGAATTTTTATATTTATGAGGTGGGATAGTATAAGTCCAATGTTCATTAGGTAGGATAATGTATAAGATTTTTAGCTTCCTTAGTTTTTAATCGTAAAAGCACCACGTGGAGCTTTTCTGAAGTAAATTATTTTTTATTATAGTCGTCTGGCCATATACAATACATAGTATATGTATATAGATAAATAAGTAATGTTTGTTTGCAAGTTAAAACAATGTTAACTGTCTATTTGGAATTTTATAAATTAGAAGAACTCGACTCGAATCGACTCACATGCCTATGTAATACGAATAAAATATTTCTCAGTTTAGATTATAAAATATAATTCTATATATATTATGGTCATAGTAATTAGCAGTGTGATTTTAACAGGCGTGTCGAATGGATACAAAAATTCGATATAGTTATATTTTATGCAATATTTATCAAATAATTATAAAATTGAAATTAAATTAATAATGAGTTAAGTTAGGAGAATAATTATTTAATGAACTTCATTAATAAGATAAATTTTCAATTCGGTCTCTTTTTAAACCGAAATAAGTAACAGAAGAGCAAAAATAAAAAAGGTTCTACTACTCTAGATTACCCACATCAAGAATGAATTAACATTAACATTGACTAATCAAAACAATCAAATTTTGATTTAAATTATTATCCTGAAATTAACACAAATTCAATTAACAATACATCAAGATAATTTTGGTTACTTATATACCTACTCGTATTAGCTGCCCTGCCCAACACAAAAACAATATTAACTTATAATTATTTAATTATTCTTTCTTCATCAGTAGCCCACGCTCTACTAGTTATTATGTTAATGTGATTTTCATAATAACCCTTCCTTTAATTTAATTAAAGATTAATAAGAAATTAAATCTTTTAACTACAAATCTTCTTATATATAAAAATGAATCGCAAAATGTGTTGGTAAGCGCATAACTCGAGAACGGCTGAACCGATTTCGATAATTCTTTTTTTATTATATTCCTTGAGGTACGAGGATGGTTTTTATGTAGTGAAAACGTAAATATGTACCACGGGCGAAGCCGGGGCGGACCGCTAGTAATTAATAAAATCAGAGCATTATTATTCAGTAGACAGGTTTCATAGTGTGCTAATCGCCTAGTCCTAATCAAAAAATTATTCGTCATAGTAAATAATACTTAAAAAAATTACGGTGAATGTCCAGGGGATAGAAAGAACAATTCGTAGGATAAAAATCAACCTCAAAAATAAATTATACTATTGGCAATATCCCTTTAAATCAGATATCTGAATCGAAAGTAGGTTAGGAACTAATTACGACTGCATAAGATTCATGAAAATTCAATTGCAAGCAACACGGTTGTTAATTAAATAAATAGCCAAATTAACGCGACAGAACTAACATTGCAAAAGAAATTAAACCCTGACACTAATAATTAACTGGAGGTTTAAAGATCACGGTTTTGTAGAAAGTAGACATATTTTTTAACTGGTACAAGAAAACTATGGGTCCGTTCACACAGACCGGCTCGGAGAGCATCGGCACGCATTTTTCTTTTCACACAGACCGGATCGTATATGCTTGGAGTTGGTCGGAGCGGAGCCACCAACTATTTCACATAGACTAGCTGGAAGTTATCTAAAAGCGGATGCACATGCATCGGAGCCAAACGGCTGCGCGAACGAGAAAAAGTACGCGATCGGAGCCGGTCAGCTCCTCTTATTATTTCACACCAAGCGCATTCAATCATTTTTAATGTCAAAAGCAGTGCACACGCAAAAATAAACCTTACTACAAATACTAAAAACTCTGTTTTCATCGTAATAAGAATCTCAAAGCTCTCTAAGCTCTCCTCTCCGAGCCGGTCTGTGTGAACGGACCCTATTTCTCAATATTTACATTTATAGCTGAACTAGAAAATGTTACCAATAAATTACAATGCTTACAAAAGTGTTATGCTCTATTACTCAAGATGTTATTTTGATTTGCATAGAATATTGATTTGTTTGTTTTTCATCGGAGTTTATGTAATTTTACAAGTTTAATATACACGAGGTATTAATGACATGATTGATTTTTAGAACGAGAAATATATAATGCGTTTATTATAAACCATAATTTCATCATCTCTATTTACTTAATATATTTCAAATCGTGGTGTTAATTTTATTCCTTTATAATATGCTGGCTGAAATAAGGAAGATGTTATTCACCGAATTTCGGATATGAACTTCGAAAATACATAGACATGTAAACTTTGAACTTTCTTTTAAATTTGACTTATCATTGTTAGTTTATAAGGTGTATAAATAAATTTCGCTGTGTATAGTTACATAATAAAATATATTAAATTTATTTGCAGTTTGAACCTAAACAACAAGTATCTTGGTGAGATGAAGATAGTTCTACCAAAGCTGACAGTGACCGCAGATTATGACGTTCGTGGCTCCAAGATACTGACCTTGGACATCAGTGGCAAAGGGAAACTTAGGAGCAATTTTAGTAAGTAATTAATTATTATTATGGATTTAAATTACATTGTGTATCCTGATACTTTTAGAATAATAAATAAAATAAGTTAATTAAATCAATATTTTTGGATGGTCGATACTTACATATTATATTGAGCCAAGTTAACTAAGTGGATTAAATTTTCGAAAAGTTAACTGCCTTCATTTTCTATCTCTTTAATAAACCAATAAGAACTATAATTAAAGAAGAAGAGTTAAACCAAACGTAATTTTCTCGCTTCACATACTTAGTATAAATTATTTAAGAAGCAAGTCCCGAAAACATTTTTTTTTTATTTTATATGGATGGAATATAAATTTCTCTTTTATCAATTACAGCTGGAATCACAGTGGTAGTAAAGGGAGCAGCAAAGGCAGTAGAGAGGGATGGTGTGGAGTACTTGCAGGCAGAGAAGATCATCACCAAGCTAAAAATTGGACATGGCCAGCTTGCTGTGGATGACACTGAGAGACCTGTTGCTGGTAAGAGACTTGATTATTGAGTTTATTTATGGATAAATTTTTCTTTTAGGAGGTTCGGCTAGAAGCCTATGAAACTTGTTGGGGAATAAGACTTTGAATGTGGAAGCCAAGATTAGAAGGAAATGAAAGCTTTTGTTACTATCCTACATATTTTAGTAATAAAGTATAAAATAATGTTTTATTTATTGTCGTCTTGTATCTAATATCTATATTAAAGTTTTGTCTATAGTCAATAGTCATATCTATAGTTTGGCACTAGTAGACATGTTAAGAGATGGAAGGATGAAAGGAATTTATCTAAAACAATTCTTTGAAAATAATTAAAATGCTAAATTAGTTTATGTTTTTGAAAATATTTTTTTTCTTTTTTTAATCTGTTTAAATTGTATTGTCAACAGCAACATCAGCAGCCGCATTCTTCAATGCCAGCCCCGGCGTGGTGTTGGATATTCTGAACCCACTCATTGAAGAGAGCAGTGCCGCCATATTTAAGGCTTTCTTCAATAAAATCCTTTCAACTATCCCACTTAAGGAAATTTTGGTGGAAGACGCTTAAGTTTATTAATAATGACTTTGTGATATTTGTACATATTTTTATAAGTTAGGAATATTGAAATTTCGGACTAGAATCAAAATCCCATGACACTCAATAGGAATGGAATCTAAGTACTGTTCTAGCAATTGTAAAACTAACAAAGTGAATCTTAATTATCAAACAAAATGTCAGAATAATGCTGTTCTTTTAGTACTTGCCAAATGATTGCTTAACTGCCTGCATCAAGAAAAACATGACAATCATTTTAAATATGACACACACCCGCAAGCAACATCGCGGGTACTAACTAGTTCACATCTCGGTTTAGTAATTTAGTCTTTAATATATTTATAGTAATTGTAAATTATTTTTATACCAAGAGTGCGGTTTACACCAAAGAATTAAATCTACAATTGTTCCGTTTTCTTTGTAATTTCTTCTTCTTCATCATTACTTTGTAATTTAACAACGAATTTCTATTACAATCATTGAAATGATATATTTGTAATGAAGTTTCTAGAAATATAACCTATAAAAACGGGACAAATAATCTGAATTTATCGGACTGTGTTTTTTATTGGTGAAATGTACTTAATAAATGATTTTAGTATACAGTGGCCTTTTATTTACACGTTAGCCTTAATTTTCTAGGATTTATTTCCTAGATCCTATCCTTGCACTGTTACTTCCTATAAACCATCAAATGTGCAATCGTAATTGAGTTTGTATTTATATTCTTGTAAATGTGATAACTTGTCACGAATGTTGAATATGAAACAAGAATTCTATGTGATCTGATGAATATTGAATTCATATACAACAAATAGAATTATTCTTTTTCACCAGAAAACTTCCTTCAAATGTTAAAAGAAACTAGCCGGAAGGCACTAGCTTTCAAATGAAAATAGAATAATCAAAATCGGTTCGCCCAGTTAAAAGTTCTGAGGTTGATCTCCAACGGAAAAATTTCTCAATAATTCTGTTTAATCAAATTTCAAAGCTGAAATATAACTGCTGCTTGACCAAAATACAACCGCTAGATAAAAAGACTGTCTCTGCTGAGCAAACCTTGATTTTGTCTTCTTAATTGCTTACTTGCTTTAAGCTTTCGTAGCTTTTTCTGCAGTTATATAACAGTACTAGCTGCTCCGCGGGTTTCACCCCCGTGGCTCCACTCGTATTGGTTGTAGCGTGATAATATGATGAAACAAACTCTTCAGTTTTATAATATTAGTATAGATTTACATGAAATTGATGAATTAAAACATAGATCCAATTGGGAAAACATTGTTTTAAGATGAGAAATTTATCCTGTTAGAACCTTTGCTAGTTTTTATACATGCATTCGTATAAAAACCACGTTTATCATCAAAGTATCACTCTACTTACTAAGGTCATTAATCCTACCAGTATTTACTTCATTTACTTATGTCCTGGAGACCTTAAGAACGAGGCTAAATTACTTCCACATATGGGCTGTATGAACGACCAGTTCAAACTATTATAAAGGCAGAGTAATTGATTCAGAGACTTAGATAATTCTAGTCGATACAGAGACAATATGCTCAGTGCAATTGTGAAGTTTTTGTTGGTTGTGAGTGTGAGTTATGTTGTAGCGAAACGGTTGCCGCAAAATGAAACGGTCAACGCCGGGAATATTGAAGAAATGGGTAAGAGATGGGTCTTTAGCTATGAGCGCATACAAAGTTGTAATTTGTGAATTAATTTCCACTGGTGTTAAACAAAATTAAGCCAACAAATAACGAATACAAGAAAGTTGGATATTGAAAACCAATTCTAATTAAATATTTTCCTTATTTTCTTAAACAATAGGATCGTAATATCTGGAATAACTGTACTTTAAGGATTTTGTTAAAAGTAAAACGCACACGTTTCATTATGCATTTAAATAATCGAAACATAGAGTTTTTTTAACTTAGTTAAAACTTAGGAAATTACAAAGAAAATTTCATTTCGTTATTATACACTAGTTTTCAAATATAAGAATATCCAATCAAATAAGTGCATTATCTTGGTACATAAGAGCGTAAATAGATATACTTTTTTATAATAATAAAATGATTTGATCTGCTTGGCACCTTCTTGGCACTGGTTGCTTGGAAGAAATTCTTTTCCGACAATTGCTTATTGATTTTCTAAAAAATAAAATTGTGTGCATAAGAATATATAACTATAAACATCTTGTATTTCCATGCAAAATAATATTCTATTAATTCCTAATATTATATCTATATTTCCTAATACTAAATATTATAGCCCAAAAGCCAGTATGCCACTACAGCGACCCAAATGTGGGAGAGTGCATCAAGCGAGTAGCAGAGCAAGCCAGAGCGCTGCTCGCCCACGGCATCCCCTCATTCGGCATCCAGCCCCTTGAACCCTTGAAGGTACCGAGCATACGGTTAAGGCAACATAACATGCCGCAAAACAGGTTCAAATATGATGCCTGGCTCTCGGACTTGGAGTTGGATGGACTGACGAATTACACGTTTAATAAATTGGAGTAAGTATGGGAGGATTTTCTTCATTTTATGATGTAGAGTAGAAATGATATGTTGGATTAACCGCTGTATAATAATATATTATATTAGTCGTAATGGACTCGTTAATATAGTGCTTATTATGTATCTGATATACTACAAAGTAACTGTACCAATTTTTTATAATACTCTTTGAAATTTATAAATTGTCGATCTTTTGGTTGTTATGTAAAAAAATGTTTATTACATTTACGAACGAAAAGTTATAACTAAAATAACATAAACCTATGAACTAAATTGTGTTAGAAGACAAATTTGATTAACCGAAGAATTTACCTCAGATGTAAACATAACACATGTTTCCTTACGTTACTTATTCTTCGTTCTAGCGTGTACCCAGAAGATTTAAAAGTGTCTGGTAACATCAGCTTACCACATTTGGTAATGTCAGGAGAATATGTTATCATTGGAGAATTCCAAATGCTGCCTGTCGAGTCCACTGGCTTCATTTCTGCTAATTTTAGTAAGTTTCTTTAAAATTTTAGAATTTAGTAGAATTGGAGAATTTCCGTTGAAATTGTAAAGCTTTTTAGAGATAGAGTTTCCATCAAAATTGTAGAGTTTAGTAAAATAAGAGAGTTTTCGTTGAAATTGTAGAGTTACCATTATTCTTTTTTGTTCTATAACACTTTATCGCAATTTTTGTTAAGGATATTATGATACATTAAGATGTAATTTTGCAAACTTATTATATTTTGCAATATGATTACAGCTCAATGTACCGCAGCTCTTGACGCTGTGGGTGCGAAAGTTCACAAGAGAATAGTAATCAAAGATGCTAATGTGAAATTGCGTTGCGCTGGGCCTTTGGATGCAAGTCTTAAAGAGGCTCATTCAACTACCGGAGAAATGGGTAAGTTTTTACGTTATATAGTGGCTTTTAATTTAAAAGAATATTTGTAAAGAACATTTTGGAGTTCTCAACTTTCAATGCTTTGAACAGAAAACATGACTACTTTGAATAATTACAAACTTTCTCAATGTATATTATTTTTTAGTTCAAATTTTTTGCAATTTGTTTTAATGAAACAAAAAAAAAACATTGTTCGTCTTCTATCATTGAGCATTTATTCTTGTGTATTTATATGGTGAGTACCTTGCTCTCATCCAATACAGTCTAACATAATAGTAATCTTGTGTTCTATTTCACCTATACATTTTATTTGACCAAGCATTTCATTTCTATAAAACTATTCATTGATATCAATTCACAGAAATGGTGACAAAACACATAGTCCACATGCACGCAAGTGAATTGGCCAAGGAAGTTCAACCAGCCGTGGAGACAGCTCTCAGTATGGTTCTAGAAGACATAGCCAACAAATTCCTGAAGCATGTACCCCCCAACATGGTCTTCCCTGCTTAGTGCCACCTGTTCTTAACATTTTGTGTTGTTTGTTTTATTGTTTGCGCCATTGTTTTAGTGCTAGTCATAAAACGATATAATTGGTGTAATAATGCACCTTAATCTTGAATAAAATACATTTTATAAGAGTTAGAGATTGTATGGATTAAGTTTAAGTAATAATTTATTGCTGAAGGCTTATTTATTTAATTTATTGTAACAAATGTGATGTGAATTGTCATGTTTCGTAGTTCACAGACGAGTCTTGTCTACGCTGCATGAAATACAAATAAATGTGTAATTTTGTATTAAAATGGTACAAAGCAAACAATTTGTTTTATTTACTTATTATTAACTCTTAACTCATTTGCTTTTTTATAAAATGACTCAGCGACATCTCGCAACAAACAAATTGCGATGTCAATTCCACTAAAAGTTAAGAAAATCAAACACAAGGTCATCTAGATACTATTTTGAACACACGTCTATGGTAAGCAAACAGAAGACGCGTTTCGTCGTATACTTGTACTAAATAAAACTGTGCCAAGCCTGGTCGCTAGCCCACAAAACCTTACGTCACTTAACATTACAACATGCACTTTAACTAGCTATATTAATTTCCACCTTAAGGTACTGGAATACGGTTGAAAGTTAAGTAGCAGCGGTTTTAGGTTGTTCTGACGACACTGAACTGCAAGATTGCATCGTCATCGCTCTGGAGCGTGGAAGAGTAACGAATTTATTAAATAGTATTAGATCATTTTGAATACAGCTATTATGAATACAAACTCGTGATATCGGCATTGAGAAATCGAAGACATTTTTAACGGATTTAAAATTCAATTTATTATACCACTTATCTCTACTTTCTAACATTTTATAAAGAGCACGGTCAAGGACAGATTCTTACATCAAAAAGCTTTTTAATTTGCATTTAGAAATAACAAAACACTGCCTTACATATTCATGTTTTCATTTGTCCACTTATATTACTTGTATACTTTATCGAAGAAAATTGTCAAATTATGAATTACCGTTGCCAAAGTATAGAGCGTATCTTCATCTACGATTAAAATTTAAATGTTCGTATTCGACTTCTCAATGTTGCAATATTAATCATTGTATGTACGATTCCCCATATCAAGCAAGATGTGAACGTGAGATAATATTCAATAGGTTTATCGATAATTTCTTTCAATACAATAATCACGTTTTGTTTAAAGTAATTTTAATTTCCCACTTGTAATGTTCACATTTATTAATATACCTTAAAGTAAAGATGTGGTGTGGTTTAGGAATATGTTTATTTATTTTAGCTTCAGTTTCGTGTGATGAAAAGAGCTATGTTAATTGTAAGTTCAATTTTTTATAAGATATTTTAAATTAAATATGTTTTAATCGTCATTCAGTAGTTATTCAAATAAGGAAAAATATGCTTTTTTTTGTATGTCTGAGGAAAAGGTTTTATAGTTCATTTTCAAACTTTATTTTTAGTCGGTGGATTTATTTGTCCGAAGGAAGAGAAAGCTTTAGGACGATGTCTTCGAGATGCATTGAATAAATATATTCCGCAGCTTGCTTCAGGTCAGTAATTACAAATTAACCAAACGTATAAATTTATGCCAACATTGCATTTGGACGAAGCTATTTTAAATACTTCTTCAATTTGAGATATGCATATCATGTATTTCACAAAATCTTACAAAATATATCCTAATTAAAATTAAAATAAAACTGACTAAAATTTGCATCTACCAACCAGCCAGTAATTTGTGTTTCTAAATAAAATAATTGTATTTCTTGTCTTTGTCATCATTTTATTTTTGCTTTTAGCAAGCAATTACATTAATGTATTAGAATTTGCCCTTTGTAAAGTCTAACTTTATCTCTCACTATATAGCTATTTAGCTATTTAAACTCTAATTCTCTCCTTCTATCTCTCTTACCAGGAATACCCAAATACAAAATACCACCATGCGAGCCGCTGATAATAAAGACGCTCTCCGTGAAGCAGCACAATGGACCCATTTCTATAAGGTCTTCATTTAGAGATGTATCTGTGAGGGGCCCTTCTACTATGCGTTTGACGGATGTTGAGTAAGTTTGAGACATCTTGTATTTACCACAGTCTAGCGAATAAAGTCAAAATTCGTTTTTAGATTAAAAATTAATCTTACCATTAGAAGAGATAGGTTAATTTTTTATCTGGGATTAACCGGGGCGAATCTATGGCAGCTAACATGAGATATATTTGCGGGGTAATTTAACGACAGAAAAAAACAAAGTTTGGAACTGAATTGTTGTCATAATATTACGTAGTCTTTCAAGTACTAAATACTTACATTCTGTTCCATTTACCAAATGGGAAAGGTTCGATACATTTAAAAGTTTCTTAATTTTTTCGAATTATGTCCTTAAAGTCTCCTCAATTTGTTTCCAGGGTACATTCCAAAAAACATGAAATAGTGGCTAAACTACACATACCTGAATTGAGAATGAAAGGTCATTATGATCTTAAGGGACACTTACTTATGTTACCAGTCGAAGGAGATGGTGAATTTACTTCTAAATATCGTAAGTACATAATATGAATAATATTTTACATTAACTCTTATTATCACAACAAGGAACATCTTAAAATACCGAGCAATTAAAGTTACAAATTACTCCTATTGTATTGTATTGCATATTACTCTTATTACATAAGTAAGTATTACACAAATGGTTATATACGATGCTTCTCCAAATTTATTATGTAAACCGATATATCAAACTATAAGAGGAGAATTTAAAACCTTGAATATAGAGGCTTATATACTATCACCTACACCAATAATTAATTTTATTATGATTTATAGTTCCGATTAGTGAATTAAATTTCTGATGTTCTTTCCCTTTTTTTATCTTGCCTTATTTTCAGGTGATATCAATGCAACCGTCACAATTCATTTGGCTAGAAACAAAACCTCCAACGGACCTGACACTTTGTTATGTAAGGATCTGAAAGTGAAATTCCATGTAGCTCATGCATCTATGAATATGGAGCATCTGTTCGGAGGTGATAGTGAATTAGGTGGGTAATGTTCGATTTATTTTAATTACCTGTGCTATAGGTATTTATCCTATGATCTAATTTTGCCATACCACATATTTCATCGTTTAAGGTTGCAATTGGCTATGTAGGTAGGTACCGGTAAAATATGCCTTTTTTTGATGAGACTAATCTCTTCTGCTAATCGATACGCTTTAATTGTTGTTTTCATTGATAATAATTCATTAGTATACGCTTTCTCTTCTTGAATTTAGTTGTGAACTTATGAATAAATCCATATCTATGATTAAATGGTTTTTTGATGGTTTTAGGAGCCGCCATGAATAAGTTCTTGAACGAGAACTGGGATAAATTGTCTGAAGAACTTCAAGAGCCAATAGAAGAGGCTTTGAGGGAATTCCTGAAACCATTAGCTGAGCATGCGTTTGCTGCACTTAATGCAGATGATATATTATTTTAAAAATAATTATTTTACTAACCTATTTATTATTTAAACGTACTTTATAATTTATGAGATTGCATAAATAAAAAATCCCACAAAATAAAACAATTGTGTTTATTTTTGTTTAAAATTTTTTGAGTTCTATAGTCTTTCTTTCTACATTTTATACTTATGCCTTTTTAACAGAACTTTATTCTCCATTTCTGTATACCAATATCATAATCCAAAATAGTGTTTGTCTATTTCCTGCGATTGGATGATTTGAACAAAACTTGGAATAAATAATAAATATAGTTGAAGATCCAAAATCAAACAAAGGTACTTACCTTTTTTTGAAAAGTCTGAAAGGTCGAAAAATAAATGTATGCTTTTACATTTCTTAGAGTAGGTACACGTAGTAAATACAAATAAACATTAGCCTATAAATCCTAAAACATTACGGAGACATTATCAAATCTCATTAAAGCTTCATAAATGCGTAACTTTACAGCCATTGCTCCATAGTTAGTGAAATTACGTCAAATTACGTTGTTAATGCGAGTGTAACTAGAACTGATGGAAGGTTTCGTCAGTCGAATTAGTTGTATCCAATCTAGTGAACATCTATGAATGTATGTTAATTATGGTTTATCATTTACTCGTAATAAAGATTGGTAAAGAGTTATGATACCCAGACTAGTCATAGTTGGCCGATTTTTGGGGCATATAATATAATAATGAAACAGCGTGAAAGGTTTATTTAGATTAAGGGCTGTATTTGTGTATTTTAACTCTTTTTATTTGGGAAAAATATTAAGAACTTATCAGTCCACTGTTCCGGAAAAAATCGAGCTTTTAATGAAATCAATTACTGATTATTCTATACCTTATTCAATAAATGATTTTTTTTTATTCTTATTCCGAGTGAAGCAAGACAAATAAAATAAAATACAAAATGTTGGTAAAATACTTTTATTATTTAACATATTCACACTATCACTTACATGCTATTCAGATCGGTCGCAAAGTCGCACATTTACAAATTACATCTAAATAAATAAAGCTTTAAATCCAATTAATTATTAATTTGTCCCGTATTTTGAGACACTTATGACCTTTTTGATGAAAATTTATAAGTTTGTATCTTATATATATATTTGTTTCGTAAAACAAATATGAAGAAACATTGAAGTATAAGAACTATATTTACAAATACACAATACTTTTATGAAACATTTGTTAACCTTACATTAGAACTTATGAATAAATGCTAAAACACTGTTTTACAATGTCTCACTTTTATGTTATAGTCAAGGTTTATTCGACTGAAGAACGTTAAAAAATTTCTTTTATATTCACTACAATGCCCGCTCAAAAAAGTTCTCTTAGAAAATTTATGACTAATGAATATTTATGATGAATAAATCGCGTTTAAAATCCGCTAAAATCGCGCGTAATACTCGCCTAAAGTCAAACTATTAAAAGGGTAATATGTTAATAGTATATTCAATATTTTTACATCTTCAATTAATGGAATTTATACTTGTATGATAGAGTGAGACAAATTGTACTTCAGACTTTATAAGACAATTTCATACGAAAACTCTCATTCTTTCTACAATCATTAGTCTGTTTGAAGCAGAAATTTCCGCCAAACAAAGCCTACATTAAATCACAAATCCAATCAACACTGAACACAAAGAAATATCGAAACACACAAAAAATACCGCATGTTTTACAATGTTATTTTAAGTAAAAAGGTGTAGATAGGTTACCAAAACAACATTCAATCTTCATAAACGGCACCCTAAGGGTGCTTTTCCATCAGTTATGTGCGTGGATGTGTAGCGAGGAATGTTTTTGTAAAATAATAACCAATAGTGCTGCTTCAAACTTTAAACTAAATGAAGAGATATGATTGGTTCTTAACACACACATTCCTCACTACACATCCTCGTACATTATTGGTGGAAAAGCAACCTTCGCACACACGAGACGTCAAAGTGAGATGGTATGATTAAACTATCGTGAGCGAAAAAAAGACAACTCATGTTAAATATAGCTAATTAGCCACATTTCGACGATAACCATCTTACATATTTTTACTTACAACACCATTGACATTTTAGGACAAAGAGCTAGAACAACTAAAATAATCAAGGTTTAAGCCAGAGATCGACAGGAATCTTCTCGAAGGCGGCGTTTAGGAACACTTTGAAATGTTTAGCGATGGCCGCCGCAGCTGCGGGACGCATCTCGTCTATGATCTCAGCTGCGTTGTTGTTTAAGAACTGGTTCATTGCTTCACCTGGAATTGGCTTTCATATATATCTACAACCTATCTCCTGTATTTTACCTTATATTCTGTAAGCAATTATTATAGCCTCTAACTTGAAATAGGCTTAAAAATAATAATCTGTCTTGCAGGTCATTTGCGATTTCAATAAAAGTCAAATACCCTGTTCGACTTTAATCGAAACGTTTAAGTGGAAAATAGGAAATTTTTAAAATTCTATTTGCGTGCAAAAAAATAATTATTTATTAATAAATGATTTGTTAATTTATTTACGCTATTTCGACATCACTGCTTCAAAGGATGATGGAAAATATTATGAGGATACGGACATGCTCATCTGCTAACACAAATTTACCTAGCGTGGTGACTGTGACCAACGACAGCGAATATGGGCTGATGATTTATCCTATTTTTAAGTTAAGATTTGACTTATGTCTAATCATTTCTTCGTTATAACTCCGGAAATGGATCTTCTATCTATTTACAATTTTAATAAATATAAAAATACAAAAAGATCATACCAATAACGCTGCCATGGTTAACTGTATCCCTCACTTTGAACCTTGAACCTCTCAGTTTGAAATCCACCAACATCCTATCTGCTGTGAGGAACTTTGTGTCTTGTCGCACTGACTCCTTGCCGAAGATCTTCACTATGGCGGCCACGTCACCTATAATATTTCGTGTAATTTTTTGCTTTTAGATGTGAAAATTGGTGCAGTACATTGGGTATAAAAATGTATGGAGTTGAAGTGTCAAATATTTTTTTACCACAAGTAGGCACTTATGACGTGTGCGAATGTTTGCTGAAATGATCGCTGTTTTTGTCTTTAATATATTCAATGCCCAATGGTCTGACATCAACATTTCCTACATATATTTGGAAATGCGCACTTATAACTTTTTTATGTAATAAGTGGCAGCATATGGTCGGTTTATTATAGGTATTTCATCATTAAATTATATCCTAAGCATCAGAATTAACAATGAAGTTTTAAAAATATGTATGCTGAGCAAAGCAAATCATATTAAATAACAAACAGTTTGCAGACTAATACAACGAAAGCGATATTTTTATACGTTTCCATAATTCAGGAACGTAGAACTTACCTAAATTTACTTGGGATGGAAAACTTCAGTCTTTCTTAGTTTCAGGAAAACAGACCAAAATTATAAAAGCAGTTTTACCGAAATAAAAAAAAATATTAAAAAGTAAAATATTTTCGTTGTAAAATAATTTTCGTGAAATCAAGACTGCTTCGAGTACCGTCAAATATATTGTATTACTAGCGGTCCGCCCCGGCTTCGCCCGTGGTACATTTACGTTTTCTCTACATAAAAACCATCCTCGTACTTCAAGGAATATAATAAAAAAAGAATTATCGAAATCGGTTCAGCCGTTCTCGAGTTATGCGCTTACCAACACATTTTGCGATTCATTTTTATATATAAGAAAGAAGATATATGTGTTGCCTAATGAAATTGTTCCTTATTTCCGTATTAATCAATTTCAAAATAATGTACCCGGTATTAAAATATAAGCATGTTTTGAATATACTTAAAACATTAAAATTGTTGGTGAACGTAAGAAATTATTTGAGTAAATTTGTAATGTGTTCCTGAAACTCAATAGGTATAAGTAATTTAATGAATATGTCCCTTCCGCGAAATATTTGCAATTCATAATATATCGTAAGGCCATTTATAATAAAAAAATATATATTTTTGAAAGTTTTAAATACCACGTCATATGTTTTACGAGTATATGTATAAACAATCACCGAAGTACAAGGACGACAACTATTAAAAATAAATTCGTTGATTTGTAATGTTATGTCATATTATTATGTAAAAACCAATAATACCGGTAAATTAATAAAAACAATATTGGTAAAGAGAAAAATAAACTTTTCTATTGCAACGAATACATGTTCAACTGCAGTACAATACAATGCGGACGACTAGTATTTACTAGAATTAGCAAGACCTACATTACATTCTTTTAATTAAGTGACATATCACACTAGCGGATTGCGAGCGGTTTCAAAGCGGAGCG
>CAJQZN010017055.1:0-22003 GCA_907164685.1 Colias eurytheme | reverse complement strand
ATACGCGTGTAACTACTAGAAAAAAAATTATCTTCGAACATAAAGTTAATGAAACCAAATAGATTGCAAAGGTGATTGGCAACAATTTCTTTATTTTACGGGGTGTCAGTAAAGGGATGTATATTTCTTTAAAACTAAAGTAAGCTCATAAATTTTCTTATAATATAATTTTTTTGAAGTTCCAAAAATGTTTATTTTTCGTTTGAGAAATACGAAATATAATATAAACTTGTATTGAGAACTTGAACTTCCCAAGTTCATCCGGGGAAAGCCCCAAACGGGGAAAATGATTTGTTTACTCCAAAATTGATCCGAGGTGTTTTAATTTTTTCTTCTAGTCATTTTCAACGTAGCGGCATGTTGTTTGATTATTAATTTTGTAACTTAAATACAGGATGTTGGTTTTATATTCTGATCTTACAGACGCGCTGACAAATTTAGTCCGCCATTTCTAGTTTAGTCTACCAACTCTAAGTACCAATATTAAAACGAATGGATTATCATCACATCATCAAAACTCAGATGTAATGGAAGATCACAATAACATAGAAAATTCAGTGGGTGTTGAGAACTAAACAAACAGAAGTAACAGAGACGCGAAGAATAAAAAAAGAGGACGAAAACGATAATTCGTTGATGCTTTCCCTTTTCGACGTATTGTTAGGGTACATCACCAATCTGCAAAAAACAAAACTGATGATTCCCAATTGCTGATTAAAAATGAAAAACAAGTAATCGACAACAGTGGTGAAAATTTGATGATCACAATGAAACATCCTTCAGTGGTAGCAGATTTACTCATTTCAAATGTATCGGTGAACAGCGTAAAGGAGAGGAGGACAGGAAAACATTATGAATGTGGATGGTGGATTGTATACAGGGTGTAATCGATAAGTATGTGCAGGCGATTATGACGTTATTATTGCAGGTATCAAAAAACTTAAAACTGATATCGAAATTACTTAACTTATAACTTTTTAAACGTATAACGAGAAATATCTAAAAAATTTACTTTATACACTCCCATATCAAAAAGGGAAAATGGGACTAGTAGAAGTTAAATGTCTAATTCCGGCAAAAGACATGAATGCGGAAGATGCGGTTAAAAAAAAATTTAATATTTGAAATACAATGCAAAAAATAACACTATTGTCATAGATAAGAATCATGACTATTTTTTCTAAATTCAGGGACAACTAAACGTTGCAGAAGCAGAAGTCTGCTTATTTGCTGTTTGGACTGGAGTGAATAATTCGTTAAAAATAGAATATATAAAAAAGTATGTAACGTTTAGGCAAAATAAAATGATGGACCATTATCAAGATTTTACATAAATTGCCTACTGTCAGAATTGATTGATTCGAGACTTCAGCATTCGATGCCTATCAAGGACCCATCCTATATCATTCAAGCGATTGAAAAAAAAAGAGATAAATCCAGTGCAACCGATAAAGCATCAGAATGCTAGCAAAAGATTTATTAGGTTTATCAATATAAATCTATATATTACACATAATATAATAAATCTGTAGAAGACGCGAAGACTGACATCCGCGCGGACGGAGTCGCGGGCGGAAGCTAGTCAGAAATAAATATCTTTTGTTTTCATTTAACACAAACATTACATTTTTTTTATTATATACAAAATTTGTTTATCCGTTTTATTAGTTAAACTGAACAACTTTCACTAAGAAACTTAGGTCGAAAAAAATGTATAGAGTTCTGCATTTTGTATGGAAAGCTTATTTTTTTTTATATTTCGTCCAAATTTCTTTGTAAAAGTTGATCAGTTATATAAACATGAAGTTGAAGATATCAATAGAAAGTATTCGCAAATTTTGTGTACTGATAAAAAAAAATCACCCGGTGTAATTTTCACGAAAATTGTTTCAAATTGTCATTTTTGGTACTTATTACGAATATTAAATTATGCATACGAATGATTTAATTTTTAAAAATTAAGTGGAGCAACTTTCCCTTAGTACATTTGTATTATTTACATATAGGATGACAGGATGCATTTGTTTGCACTACTAGACCAAGCCCTTAATGTATAGCGGTTTTTTACCTCATAAGCAGATTTGCTCAAGCAGTTTTCTTCCATAGCACACTGCAATTGGAACATAGGTGCGTCTTGTAAATGTGCAGTTCGTTCTATTGCACTTGTGTCCAAGAGAAGGTCCGCAAGGTAGTGCGTACATACCACGGCTGCGACGTGGCCTGTGACGATTAATTAAAGTTTTATACGAATAGGTGTTAACATTTTTGTTTTAGCTCTACATAAAATTCGTTTAAAAGTGCAACTGTATGGCCTATTGAAACTTAAAAGTATCTCTATGTCACATTTTTGTTGTTCAGTATTTAATGAGAAAATTTTGGCATGCAATAATTGAAAAGGAGCTTGATAGGATCCAATTATTAAAGATACTGACTAGAGACATAGTACAACTAATATATTATTTAGAAAAATATTGTAACGCAAAGAAATTCATCTCTTATTATCTATACTAATATTATAAAGCTGAAGAGTTTGTTTGTTTGTTTGAACGCGCTAATCTCGGGAACTACTGGTCCGATTTGAAAAATTCTTTCGGTGTTATATAGCTATTAGGATAACTCATTTATCGAGGAAGGCTATAGGCTATATTATATCATCACGCTATGACCAACAGGAGTGGAGCCACGGGGGTGAAACCGCGCGGAGCAGCTAGTACAATATACACGTTTAAAAATAATGTAGGTATATTCATCACTAAGAACATTATTTACTCAAAGAATTACATTTACTTTTTCCAGCAGACATTGAAATATTGATCACAATAATAACATGAGGCTTTTCTTCATATTTCATGAACCGTTTAATAATTTTGACACGTAAATACAAAGTCCAGCTTTATTTGGGTCGAGGCGTTAATCCTTATTGTTATAAAAGGTATTAAATATATCTTTTGTGAATCCCAAAAGATTTAAGGAACATGTCATTTAGTAGAAAACGATTATATTTTTCTTTGTGGAACTTAGTGGGGCAAGAAATATTCGAAGAGATTTGCCTTATTAGATTTATTCGGCGGAAAATGAGTCGAAATTTGCGATTCACATTAATAGAAAATTTTTTCGGGACATGTCGATAATGAATAGAGTGGGATATTATAAGTGAATTAAAGTAAATGAATGAGATAAACACAGTATTTTATTTAATAACGGCTATGAAATATTTCTTCTTTAATTGTTTTTAAAGAATTTATAAACAAAACTAGCGGTCCGCCCCGGCTTCGCCCGAGGTACATATGAAAAATAGATGTTGGCCGATTCTCAGACTTACCCGATATGCACAGAAAATTTCATGAGAATCGGTCCACCCGTTTCGGAGGAGTATGCAGACTAACATTGTGACACGAGAATTTTATATATAAGAAGAAGAAAGAAGATATATGTATCGTCATACTTTGTCATTCTAGTTACTAGTAATCGTTTATAGTTATTTGTATTGCTATGTGTTGATTTCATATCTCCAGAAATATTTTAAAATATCCAAAATATATTCCAATCAAATTGACTAACCTCTTTCACCAGGACAGAACACATCACCAAATTCTCTATGTTTACAGGAAAATAGATTTGTTTCATTTCCTTGACACTCAACACCACTCAGTATGATTTGAGAACTGCCAAAGAAATCAGTCTGAAGCGCTTGGTCAGCGAAACCGAGGGCCAGGTGGTGGCATACGGCTGCTGCTTCGTATAATGTCCAACCATCAGGGCAGATGCTACCCCAAGTGTCGTTGTAGTACATCTGAAACAAGTTTTAGATGAGGTCTTATAGTATGTAAGATTTGGTATGAAAGAACGTCATTTATTATGGACTTATGATTTGAAAGACATAGTATGAAATAAAATTTATATAAACAAGAATGTATGTGGAATGTACTTCTGGTTCTTCTTCACTATAAAGTGATGTTTTCTTCTTGTGATGTACACATCACTCATGTAATAAGATAAATCAGAGCAGTCCGTAAAGCTAATAAAAAATAGGGTCAATTATCATAATAACACACATTTCGTCTATATTTTGTACCTACGTAATATTATATAGTAGTCGATTTTTTTCAAATCTGACTTACCTCCACTCTACCTTCGTAACTATTTCGTCCACCAACGAGTCTCAAACTCGCACCCCTCACATCCATTACGTCATGTATATGTCTTGGTTTAATTTCACCATATTTTGTTATATCTTCTTTCTTTTTCTCTTTACATATTACACCTGCTGCTTCACTCTTCTCACAATCTGATGATCCCCAGCCGGAGAATATACATTGGTTCAGAGATATTTCATTCCCTTCACATACGACATCATCCATCCAATATTTTTCTAGGATAAAAGTCATACGCTTAATACTCCTTTTAATACAAATTCTCAATGTCATTTATTGCCTATTTGCCTAAGTTAACCTACATTATAAAAGTCACTAATTGCCTCTAATGTAGACATTGTGATGATTATTTCCAACATCTATTGAGAAAATAAAATAATAGCTCTCAATAATTTACATAGTTAATGGACGATCTGTACAAATATTTCAATACACTATTCATTTAAAAATTGATATCAATGATGCTCCATTCATGCCGATTTGTACCTTGACCTACTGTATAGCCTTGACGATATTTTAAGGTAACATAGTTCAAATAAATAGCTTCTATAATAAATTGCATATTACCGATAGCTTCTCCAAATTGCCCACCATGGGTGGCTATACCAGTTCTATTCAAAGAACGGCAGATGACTTCAGCCGCTGCATTGTCCCAGGAATCGTCGCAAACTGCCCCCC
This sequence comes from Colias eurytheme, assembly GCA_907164685.1. Lineage (NCBI taxonomy): Eukaryota > Metazoa > Arthropoda > Insecta > Lepidoptera > Pieridae > Colias > Colias eurytheme. Next base: position 17,171 of record CAJQZN010017055.1, on the reverse strand, counting down.
ATCTACCAGCGTGGTAGATGTACACATTACCTGCAGTAAACAATTTAATAAATTAGAATTTATATAATCACTAGAGGTCCGCCCCGGCTTCGCCCGTGGTACATATTTCGCAATAAAAGGTAGCCTATGTCCTTTCTCGGGTATCAAAATATCCCCATACCAAATTTCATGCAAATTGGTTCAGTAGTTTAGGCGTGATTGAGTAACAGACAGACAGACAGAGTTTCTTTCGCATTTATAATATTAGTATGGATTAAGTGACTACTACTTCCGCCGATATTTAGAATATTGTACAAGCAAAGTACGGATTTGTCTTAATTTCTGCAGCCAGATGATATGATATGAGCACCTTATTGATATTTTAGAAAAATTTTAAACCTCTCTGAACTTATTACGGACAAAATAAATCTACTCTACTTGTCATACATAAGCACGAGTTTTTCTTTTATGATTTGAATCACAATAATATTATATACACTACAAAAAATGTATTATTTTCATTTAGACCGACAATTATAGGGTCTGTAATGTCAAATTATTACTATTATTATAAAATTTTAGTAAACTTTTATTAAGATACTCACTTACCTTCAAACTCCGTTCCACCCAAAAGTTTAATTTTGTTCTCCAAATATTTTTGTTTATTCAACAGTTTCTGGATGAACGCAGCTCTCATGTTCCGTTCATTTTCACTTAAATCCCTACATAGTACACTCACAAATAAAAAAACAATACACGATTTCTGCATCATCATCATATTAATAATTACTGAACTCTTCATTCTCATATATAAAATATAGTTATGGGCACAATACACTTCCCTGAAGAACACCTGGTACTAACAACCCATCTATTTTCCGAAAACTGGTTCAAACCAATTTATTTTTATTTGTATTAAAATTTATTCTGATTCTGCAGCATGTAACATCACTGAAATCTTTCATAGAACTGCCGAGTGGACATAGAATAAGCTCTTAATTGTGGACGCTGTATTTGTAGTTCACGGTCAGGAATATGGGTTTGTTCGTTACAATGATGTAACCTGAATTCAAGTACATCTTTATATTGTAAACTCATTTGATGTACGTGATGATTGTCTTGTACTATATATTTTTACACGTGGTTATTGGGATGGAATCAACAAAAGAACATTTTAAGTAGGTATGTCCCTTATAGACGAGACCAGTAATTACGTACTTTAATATATTAGACTAAATTATATGTTTTGATTGTGTATATAGTGTAGTGTATTAATAAGAAACAGAAGTTTCTTTCACTCCAATTACATGAAAGATATCTCTATCAATTCCAAACATATTAGAATTTCTAAGAAAGAAGGTAATGTACCCCTTCATCATTTGTTAAAGTTGGTAGAACATTCAAAACTTTATTAGCCACACGATGTCAGAATAAAAAAGATATGATCACATCGTTCCATTATTTCAATTAAAATGAGCGAACAAAACTATTTGACCCAAATAACGTTCAACACCAGCCAATTGAATTGTTATGTCAATACAATGTTTGCGTTGATTTATTTAGATTTAATTTTTATTCCAATTTAAAATAAATAACAATATATAAAACATGAACAAGTTTTTAAAGAATAGAAAAAATCGCCTTCCCACTTTGGCAAAAGAAGCGGGTTCGGATTCCGCCTCGTAATCGATTTTTATTCTATTACTAGCGGTCCGCCCCGGCTTCGCCCGTGGTACATGTTTACGTTTTCTCTACATAAGAACCATCCTCGTACTTCAAGGAATATAATAAAAAAAGAATTATCGAAATCGGTTCAGCCGTTCTCGAGTTATGCGCTTACCAACACATTTTGCGATTCATTTTTATATATAAGAAGATATATAATGGTACGGGAGCCAGGTGCAAATTTGGTTAATTATTTCCTCTCAAGAGATAATTCGTCAGACGCCTCAGAGTATAGTATTATAAAGCCTCGTGAACGTCAGCTGGCGCTCGGTTGGGGGGGTGAGCGGTTGTAGCCTCCCACGCACGTAGGAAAAAAAATACATTCATTCATTCATTTCCTCTCAGCTAAAAATTTGTCAAATTGTAGCTAACCCAATATCTCAACGAAAAAAAAATAATCAGCTGGTTACAACATGGTGTATTATACGTCAGCTGGTGTCTCGAACATGAAAGTTAAATTTAAAGAAAAATTTATTTTCCGTGATTTCCTCTCAAACAAAAATTTACCTGATGATAGCTTATATGTAACTGTGGATAAATATATAGGTCAGCTGGCTGTATCTTGGTGGAAAAACCGTCAGCTGATACGGGAGGCTACAACCGCTCTTCCCCCCAACCGAGCTCCAGCTGACGTTCACGAGGCTTCATAATACTATACTTTGATGCATTTTACTAATTACCACTTGAGAGGAACTTGGTCATAAAATCTGTTCCTGGCTCCCGTACCATAAAGATTTGAAAAAAATCTAATTTATTAACCATTTGAATTTATGAATGAGAAATTATTATAAATGAAGCTTTGATAAAGTCCTATTATATATAAACACTAGCTTATATTAAATATTTTGATACCCGGGAAAGGACATAGGCTACTTTTTATCCCGGGAAAATGACGCAATCTCGGAAATCCCACGGGTACGGGAACTATGCGGGTTTTTTTTGACTGCGCGGGAAAAGCCGCGGGCGAAAACCTAGTTTACTATAAAATACGTTCATGATCTAATAATAAAATATCTATCATTTGTTTAAAAATGTAACTACATAATCAGCGACTGATATTGAAAAATAATTAAAAACAAAGAATGTTCTTTTATAAATTCATCACTCGGAAAAATACACGGCACCCATATATTTTTCACAAACGCTAATTGAAAAAAATCACCGCATAGCGATATCTGACCCAAATTTAAAGCAATATCCCCAAACCTCATACATTCTCACAAAATGTCGTTTTATAGTAGAAGAGCCAGGGCTTTCAAAATTTTAATTTAATTTATTTTGATTGAACTTGAAAATTACTCCGGGATATTTTACATTATGTGTAATTTTTTATTTACCCATTGTCATGTTAAATAAAGAAAATAATATTAAAATTAAAAAAATGTTACGTTAAAGAAAATTATGCATTTTTTCTGTCTTTCTAAACGCTTGTTCTTCTATCAATTAATAAAAAAAAAATATTTTTTTCAACGCGACCGATTCAAAATGTAGTAGAAATCTCTATCTCTACACTAACATCATAATATTGAAAGGAATAAAAAAGCTATATCCATACCCACTATAGAATAATTTCATGAAAATGCAATCCCTTGGAATAGATCTTGCGAATTTCAATTTGTACCAGCCCTAACATCCTAAATTAAGCCTACCCGCAATAATGTGCACTAAAACTCTTTGTTTCACACCGCTCATTGTTTTTTTAGCTTCACCCAGAGTTACGGACCTATTTTATTACAAGCCACAAATTGTCTTAGTGTTATTTTCTTTTATTATCTACTGTTTAGACCTTAGGGTTATCAGCTATTCTTTGGATTTTTTAACATCCTATTTATCAAAAAAAAAAAATGTTCCTCATAATATTCTCTACTTTCATTTCCCAATATTTATATATTATACATTAGAAAACATATTTTTCAAATCATAAGCTTTAGTATTTTTAATTTGTACTTTTCTTATACATATATTAAAATACTCCTTTAGAATCGATTTGGACCCACTTTAAAAGCACAGAATTAATCCATACTTTGCAAACTTACTCGTACTTATCAAGGATCGGTGACAATAAAATAATTAAATGTGTATATGCGAGTTTTTTTAGTTTTGTTTTAACTATATTAATTACTAGCTTTCTACCCACGGTTTCGCCAGCTGTGTCTAAAACCTAATAAATTAGATATACATACTTATATACCTTCCTCTTCAATCATTCTACCTATTAAAAAAACCGAATCAAATTCCGTTGCGTAGTTTTAAAGATAGAGAAAGCGACTTTGTTTTATACTATGTTATATGTATGTTGTGATTTATAGATAAAGATGTACAACACATACCTCAGATATGTAGAAAGTAACGTTTAAAAGGTTCGCCATTATCAAACCTTTTCCCACTTGAAATGTAATTGAAACCCTTATGAAAACACGTATCATAAAACTTAATGTTCAAGTGAAATTCGCAATTTTTCCCTGCGAATGTAATAGCTTCTAATGTATGTAGGTATTACCACAATATACTGATACAACCAGTAGGGAAAGTTTAAACATCACGTTCGAAATGGCTCACGCACGCAAGCGTGTTTACAAGAATCGTAAGGGTAATTCATAATTCTTAATTATTACAATTATTAGTTACTAACTGTGCCCGCGACTTCGTCCGCGTGGAATAGTGACTGCATAGTGGTTACTACTTAACACATAATCATTGAGTAAACACGTACTACCATAAACAATTAAATTATAAGCACTTACAGATTATTTTATACTTAAGAAATAAAATAAATTAAATAAATAATTTGGATTATTCCCACTATCACCCCTAAGGTGATTACTTAAATGGTCATAACTTTTTTATTTATGAACCGATTGACATGAAATAAACACTAAATGTTAAATGAAGCTTACCACCATATATTAGTGTAAACCGCATCTAAATAGGATAATCGGACAAAAAATTTTTAACTACAGTTTTGGGTTCGGGAACGATTTAATAATAACACCTGCATTTTTTTACATATTTTCATTGTACAGACATCACTTTTCTACAATTTTATTATTTGTATTGATGATGATGATGATTATTACAATTGACGGTACGACCACGACGACCCTTACGATTCTTGCACGCATGCTTGTGTGCGTGAGCCATTTCGAACGTATTGTATAAAGTTTCCCTACTGGTTGTATGTGTGTATTGTGATATTACGATTTCTATAATAGCACTATTAAGGTATGTTTTAGTACTTCGTGAGTGTCTAGACTGGTCGATTAGCACTAAATGTTTGGGGGAAATATTACCTACTGTATCTTGACTTGTTTTTAAATAGCATATTTTGGAAGCATTATATTATGTGTTTAAACAATAAAAAAAAGCCACATTTCAGGCAACCGTTACAATATTTAATTATTTGTATTTTATCTAATAAGCGATAAGGTCACCTTTTGTATTATACATACGATTTGTACAATAGTATATTTTGTATCCTGATCTTAAATGGTGTGGTGCAATAAATAGTTATATAAATAAATAAAAGCTTGTTTTAATGAAGTAATCTCATGAAATAGCGCGTATTATTTGCTAATTTCTCTCTATGCGCTTCCACGCTATTATTATAAGCTTATTTTAAGGCATAATATCGTTGCCAATAACAAATTTAATTACTCATGTCCTGCCCAAAACCTCGTAGAGATAACGGACAATAAAATTTCAAGATATTATTATATTAGATTTTCTAAACACAGCTCTAACATATTTATTATGTTCATATTATCTGATTATCTCCCACGGAAAGATTTCAAAACTATTCAAAGAAAAATTTAAAAAAAAAACATTATAAAAGTTATTCTAATTCCCGTCATAAAACGGATTCACTTTTATAGTCCATTAAGTAAAAACAATTTGAATAAAGCGCCTAAAATTTTATGTCTCTTGAATATTCAAATCCTTGTTAAATTATAATTCTCTAAGTTCCTATATTTTCAATTATTAAATGTATGTGGTAGAATTATAAAATTTAAGCTAAAATATATTTTTAATTCTTAATTCGTTATTAATGCTTGTTGGTTTAGATTAAAACGACCTAAATACCTAATTATTTTATTTATTTATTTATCAATCCTTTATTACACTTAAAGAGAATAAAAAAATAAACACAAACACTTAAAGATAGCTTAAACTAAGTATAAATGGCGGTCTTATTGCTTTAGAGCGATTTCTTCCAGATAATCCTTGGTACAGTAGAGGAATAAATATAAAATAAATGGGTAGTGCAATAATAAATAGATAATAATTACCTTGGATTTTTTCGAATTTTCAGTTACTTGAGCACAGAACACACAATCAAAATTGCGTGGTAGTTAGGCCATTTATAATTTAATGGCTAGACCAATTATTTATTATCATTAATTTTATTTGTTGAATTTGTCTCCATATGAATGGGTACAAAAGTGAAACAACGTTTTTCGCATCATTTGTTTGGATACCGAGTTAATTTATTTAAGTTAAGTACTAGCCAAACATTTCATTTTTTTCCCGCTTTTCTGTTGAAAATTTTCCCGAATTTTCGGTGCTATAAACCTCACGGAGCCCGAGACCTTTCCAACGAATGCAAAACCGTGGAAATCGGTTGGTGCGTTCTGGAGTTATAGCGTCAGGAAGGAAAACCCGACTTATTTTTATATAGTAAGAAGATTATAATAATATACCTACGGTAATAGTTATGTCTGTGAGTTTATAGCATTATTACAATGTTAGAGGCGTGGGAACTATTTGTTTGAACGTTTATTTCATAAACTGGCTACCCTTAATTTAATTTTAAATGGGCTCTTAACTTGTAAATAATTTTTAATTGTATTACTCTTGTAAGGGCATTTTTCAAGCCGGGTTAGAGCTTAATTACTTCATTATTTATACTTTACGACCTAACAATATCATTGCGAGATACAGGGTGTTGTATAATTGATAAGATTTTAATTATTTTAATACTCTACTATACTCTACTCTACCCTAGACCCTTTCCCCTTGTCACTGTCCGCGTGGAGTATCGTTTTATTGTAGTTATTGACTAATTTTGAGCGGGTTTATAATAGGTAATATAATATATAATATATATAAATAATACGTTATTTAGTTACAAGTTACCTCCATGTTTTTACATAAACATAAATTTGAACAAAAGCTCGTAGTAGGTACCTAGTAGCTTACGTGTTTTTCTTATATCCACTTAACTCGCAATAATACTATTTTCCGTTTGCGAAATTAGTAGAGTCGTTTTTAAGGTTCCGTAATGACACTTCGTTGTCTGTTCATAAACCGTGATAACTAGAAAGCTGAAATTTTCACAAATAATGTATTTCCGTTGCCGCTAAAATAACAAATATGTACTAAAAATTAAAAATAAATGTATTAAGGGGAACATACTACGGAACCCTTTGTGCGCGAGTCCGACTCGCACTTGGCCGGTTTTATTTATATCACGGTAAAACTTGTACCAAAATAACCTTTACAAAGTTGTTATAAAAAGGCATGACACGCGTTTCCTCTTTCCATACTTTATTTACTTATCTTTTCAGTTTTCTAAATGTCGAAAAACAACCTTCTCATTTATAAGAGAAATTCGTATCGTTCATAAATCATCCTGTATACATCGTTAAGGCAACAGCTACTAACGCCTAAATTAAATTCCTCTGATGAATGTTCTACGCATGTAAGTAATGGGTCATGTTACCTGTTTAGCGACTAAATAATTTGCATTTTGTTTTGTAGTACTAATTGGTTTTAATTATTTTCAGGACAATTTTCACACACGGCACGATCTTATCCCATACTAAGCTTTCGCTTGTTATGGAAACCAGATGGCTGGTAAACATACATATATATAAATTTTTAATAAATACTTATATAGATAATTTTGTTTAGGAAATATTGTTTGAACGTTATATATCTGAACATAGCAGAATACATATTGTAAACATAATGCTAGCCAGTGATCTTAAGTCCATTTATCTTCTGGTTACGTGCAAAGAGGTAGGTATTTTAACAATCAGTATATTGAAGAAACTTCATCCATTATTTTATAATATTTTTAATATTGTTTATATACAATATAATTAATTATGATCCACTGTATTGCAACACCCGCGCAAGGTGACAATATGTTTGTATGTTTGTATGCAATAAATGATTTGATTTGAACAAATAGAGAATGGCATGTTTAACGAAATATAAATTATAATAAATAAATCCAAAAAACTAGGCTCTTAATAGACAAGACTCATATTCATTAACAAGCCAATTTCGTTTGCACCATAGAGTAGGTACTGACCGCCTCCTTGGTATAGTGGTTGACGCGTGAGTGTAACACCAAGGGTCCTGGGTTCGATTCCCGGTGGAGACGAAGAAAAAAAAAATTGTCTCGGTCTGGCAGGACACAGAAGGCTGATCACCTACTTGTCCCTAAAGAAAATCAATCAGTGAAACAGATGTATAATAATAGATCTGCCCCTTACCCCACTAGGGGACACGGGACTTAACTTTTATAGATAGCTATCTATATATATGTTTCTTTTTCATTAATGTCAAAAGACACTTAATTAAAACAAACTGCACGAACATATTTAATATTTATAACTTTATATCGAATGGCGCACCGAATTAACTTCGAGATTAGTAAAAAAGGAAAGGTATTATTTGGAAAATGCTGTAGAACTATCTAAAAAGTTTGGAAAATCCAAAAGTGCACGCCTCATAATTTTTTTTTAATAATTATTTATTAATTATTATTTTTGTTTATTTAATAACAATTAAACCACATCGAATCAGACCCTGAAAAATGAAAGGGTTCTATTCCTGAGCATACTCAAGCGTAAGAGGAAAAAAAAGACTCGATTAGTAAAGTATTTCGGTCGCTATCGTGTTAACAAGAAAATCCTCCGCACATACAGACACACGGACGTCCAAGACAGAACTTTTTTAAACTGTTTTTTAACTAGTTTAAATAACAAAAATGACATCAAAAATATCATGAATGTTAAAAATAGTGTTTTTTCTTAATATGTGTGTGTATGTATTATCTTACAAGTGCAATGTATGATACATAAAGACATTTTAAGTTTGAAAAATCAGATGTTTTGCGCGAAGTGACAGTAGTACCCACCTCAACGCTTCGCTTATGAGGCGTGCAATATATTTAGGTTCCTTTTTCATTAAATAAATGAAAAGATTTCGAAAAATTTGAACAGCGTAATGAAAGAGATATCACTTTCCATTTTAGAAGAAGAAAAAACATAATAAATAAATAAATAATATAATAACCATAAAGTAGTAATTAATTCTATATTTACTTACAGAGAATTTTGTTTCGTCTCCAATATATTGTAAGTAATTTACACTAAAAGCAACTTCTATAGCTTTGAAACTTCCAAATTAAAATCCGAAGGTAAACTTTCAGGAAACTTATTTCATTTTATCAGCAAGTAAGCGACTTACAAAACTTAATACCAACTTGACGTTAATAAGTGTTTTATAGTTTTCACATCATCAAATATAACAAGTAAACTATTATAATATAAACTACAGGATTCCACACACACATATATGCAAGCAAACACACACGCACATACACACCTTTTCTTAAGAATTTTCTTCGTCAACTTATGTTCGTACAAAAATGTCGACGAGAGATGTGTCTTTATAAATTACTATAACAATGTCTTTTTGATTACATATTAAAGTGTACTACATTGACTTCCAAACGATCATATCGTAAATAATTATAGTTTAAGAAAACTAAAAAAAAAAACACGCATAAGATACTATTTCGAGTCTAATTCTTAATCTAGGCATCACACAATATCTCATACATTGTATAATTGTGAAATACGTGTGGGGCGCTTTTCAAGATATACAACAACAACCAACCAACCAGTGAACCAACAAACAAGAACAACTGGCAACCGATGCAGTGATGAAAATAAATGATTAACAATTTTAATATGTATATCGTAAAGAAGTTATAATAAAGGTAATGCGTAAAAATAAAGAGTTATAAATAAAGAAGGATAAGATAGAAATATTACTCGTCGTAAAAAGTGTCAATTAAACAAAAAAAACTTACTTGAATTCAAGGTCTTCGAAACTTAATGAAGATTGAAGAAGCGCTTGTTCAAAATGTATTCAACTACATTTTCAACATGATAACTACATGTTGTTACTGTATTTAAATAGGGTTTCATGTTGTGTTTATCTTCTAAACAGAACTTAGGCAAAATTTAACTTATACTAATAAACACGTATCGTAGCTTCAAAGCATTGTGGCACAGATAATGAATTAATTTTGAAACTATTTGATGGAGTAAATAAATCGAGGAAGAAAAGTTAGGCTATTCAAACTAGGTCATAATATTATGGGTTAAGTCCTGCCATTTTCATTAGCTGGGTCCACACATTTTCATAATCACTTTGCCACCAATGAAATACAATAATATTCATCTTGGTGGTTCTATGGTACATTCAGACGCGGGGCAAGCAGCCTGGCGAGCAGCCCGGCAAGCAGCCTGGCAAGTTAAGCCCGGCAAGCAGCTCGTGTGCTTACGGTACAAACAAATAAACACGGGCACAAACAACATGTTTACATGCTTGTACCCGTGCTTGTGCTCGTTGAATGTCACTTTGAACACAAGCGTCTGAACCCACCAATACAATATATTTTGTGGCGATTGAACCCACGGCCTTTACAATAACCACTACGGCTTCGGAACGCATAACAAAAATGGTTGACGCATTAGGTTTCTAAAATCTTATAAAATGTGAAACTAACTTCGAGAAATGTAGGTAGTACATTGTTCAAGAACTTGCAGCAATAGTTTTATAACTTGCTGTAATAGTTTTATTTTAAGCTACACGTTATTATTAACAGGGTTAAGATTAAAATCTTGTAATACATTGCGGAATGTCTAGGGTTAAGTTTTATTTTTATGTAAAAAATTAATACTAGGGTTAGTAATGAAAAGAAAAAATTTATTCGTATGATGCTGATTGTATTGAAAAATTTATTGTAAATAATATTATTTATTTATATGAAGAGTTTTTTTTAAATACACCATTTCTCCTAATTTAATTTAATGTATACACCACCACAGTAACGTCTCATTTAGATATTATAAATAATATAATTACAAAGGTGTTCAATTAATATTAAAAATATAATTTATATAAATATAGATTCAGAGCGCGTTTAAAACTTTAATACAGAATATTATTTTCTAACTCAGTAACAACCCTATTTATATTTCAACCAAAACATTTGTAGTTTTTACAGCTTAAAATTAATGCTAAGTTGTAAAACAGGTAGTTCTATGGCGTAATATAAAGACGGAGATTGGAGGCAACAAAGTATATTTATTATTTACTGGGTAAATCTCTACAAAGTAGATCCACAAATTTCTTGCTAAGAAATCATTCATTAATTGAAAAGGTGGTAAAATAGACAAAATTAGTATCTTTAAACCGTTCAAAAATATGAAAGCTATTGACATTATGTTTTTAAAACGATCTAGAGTCAATTGTATTTTTAAACAGATTCGATTTTTTTTCGATATTAACTCTAGACTCGATTTTTTTTCTCTGTAGAATGTATTTTCCCATCGCCCATCGCGTGGTAATTGTATCTGTATAGGTATGGGCTATTGAAATCGCTTAGTAAAATGAATAAATGTTTAAGTTTGAGTGTGTATACAAAGATATAAAAGAAAGTCATACAATGTGCGTACACCATATTATTTAACACGCGAAATCTTTCGATGATACCTATTAGTAGAGTCATTATAGAGTCGATTGTTTGTGAATCTTCAAGAATTGAAATAAAAAAAATCGTAGAAAAAGACAATAGTTGAAAACTTCTTTAGCGGCGTTGGGTATAAAATCTTAAACTCGCGTCAGGACACGTGGCCTGATCGAAAAAGCGTAAAGCGCGTCACACACGGTGAAGATACTATAATATTTTATCTTAAGATACTGTTATATTTTATATTACAGTATCTTAACGCATCCGGTATCAGCGTTCGGACCATCATTTTTCTTTTTGTCATTGCGTACTAAGACCCCTGTAGAACCGCCATCCTGTTACAAATGACGTGAAATTTTGTGGGTGTAATATAAAATATAACAGTATCTTAAGATAAAATATTATAGTATCTTCACCGTGTGTGACGCGCTTTAGACGGATGTTTTTTTTTAGCCCTTATATTCCATGCGTAAGACGGATACCATTCCAAAATATCAAACATGCTGAACGTTAATAATCAAGTTTTCACTTCTGCCGGCACTCCCGGAGTGCAACCTTTTTTTTTACATTGTGTGGACACAATTTGAATTGGAATTTCTAGACTTTTTGGCCAAATTTTACGCGTAAATATAGGCGGTCTATATTAGTTATTCATGCTTGATTTCTTTAAACTAATTTTTGCGACAGTTTTGCGAATATCGTAACAATGATTTCTGCTTAGTAATTACACGTATTGTATTTCAAAGTGAGAAAAAATATATTGTTTTTCACAAAGGTGAAGCGCAAACAGGGTACAAAGGTCTGATAAAATTGAAAGGTAGCGATCGGTTAAATTTATGGGTGAATGGATTTTTTTCCGTGCACTTGATTTATCGTGATTCAGATAAAAAGCCTCTGTATTTACATATCATGTTTGTAAATCGTTTAACTGTTTTGTTATAGAGTTCGATAACTATTCCGAATTCATAATCTTAATCTTAATCTTAATACTATTATAAAGGCGAAAGTTTGTAAGGATGTATGGATGTATGGATGTATGGATGTATGGATGTATGGATGTATGGATGTTTGTTACTCTTTCACGTAAAAACTACTGAACCGATTACAATGAAATTTAGCACACATATAGAGGGTAACTTGGATTAACACATAGGATAGTTTTTATCCCGGAAATCCCACGGGAACGGGAACTATGCGGGTTTTCCTTTGCAAAAGCGGGCGAAGCCGCGGGCGGAAATCTAGTTTTCTATATACTTAGACGATTGGACAATTACCTACTCTAAAAAGTCTAAAAGAAAATATTGTGTTTGAGTTTAAATTCTTTTTTTAATGTGTTATGTGTCAGTTCAATTGAAAGGTATTTGTGTGTTACTATTTTCCAACTGCATTATGAAAGGGTCTTCAGGTACCTACATAACAAATTTCATTGTAATCAGTTCAGTAGTATTTGCGTGGAAGAGTAACAAACACACACACATCCTCACAAACTTTCGCATTTATAATATTAGTAGGATGTTGGATTTCAGTACGTTTTATTCTTGGATGGAAATTAAATATGATTAATTTTAGTTATCCTTGGCCTGACCGATTTATATTAATTGCTCAGTAATTAATAATTAATTAATTAAGTCAGTATTTAAGGCCCTTTTCCGTAAGCTTGCGGCAAAATTGCGAAAGAGTGTTTTGATTTCGATGTTATATATATTTCTAGTAGATTTTGCGCCATTTTAATTATAATACTGATATTTGAATTAATATACTTAGATAGCCCATTCTTCCTCGATGAATGGGCTATCTAACACCGAAATAATTTTTCAAATCGGACCAGTACTTCCTGAGATTAGCGCGTTCAAACAAACAAATAAGCAAACTCTTCAGCGTTATAATATTAGTATAGATAATGGTAAATTCTTTTCAACTTCGTTTCAGTTTGTATGTTGTTTTAATAACTATAACATTATAAACGCTAACTTTCTAGTAACTGAGCATAACTTTATGCATTCTAAGCTAAAAGTGTCGACAAACAAACTCGGAAACAAATCTCTACGTATTAATATTTAAAGGTTTCATCTGGCAAATCTAAAAAACCTGACGAGCGAGACGGACTCGCGCACGAAGGGTTCCGTACTATTAATTTATTATCTATAATAGAAAATCATGTTTATTGTGTGGAGATCCCCTTAATAAAAGCGTCCTGCGTCATTTGTCATAGTTTCTATTTGAAATGAATGTGTTCGACGTTATTTATTTTGAAATAATGTTTATTACGATTTACTTTTCACATTTATCTTGTAAATTAAAATATTACCAGTGTAATAAATGTAAAACTTATCGTTTATCGTTAGTTTAAACTCGATAAAGTATTTTTTGAAGTGTTGAAAAAAACTATTATTTTATTTTTATTGTCGCGAACTGCGGCTTATTTACATAAAAACTTTAATCGTTTCTAAAAGTACTAAAATCAAGCTTTAAATTGAGCTATATTTCAACTTGACACAATAAGTTTGATTGCGATACCAAGTGCCATAGTCACTTGGGCAATCTCATTTCAACTTTCTAGCTATCACGGTTTACGAGATACAGCCTGAAGACAGACAGACAGCGTAGGAATATTAATAGGGTCCCGAATTTTTTGACCCTCCCTCCCCCCTGGTGAGATATCGTGAGATTTTATTTAACCGATTAAAACACCTCATATAATTTATGGACGTCCCCATATAGGTACGGAACCCTAAAACGGACTGAATTGTCCAATTTTACATTTAACGTGTGTTGTGCACGTCAAAAATTCAATTAAAAGTTGCATTTGAAAATACATTCATAGTGGAATCAGGCGTAGCACGTGGAAACATTTGTGGTATATTTTTAGCAATAGCACAGATAATATTATTATCATAGGTAGATATATCTAATAGGTATAGAAATAGTTTCTATTTAGAACTATTTTGATTGATTAAAATAGATTTTTATTTTTAACTAGCGGTCCGCCCCGGCTTGAACCGTGGTACATAATTACGTTTTCTCTACATAAAAACCATCCTCGTACTTCAAGGAATATAATAAAAAAAGAATTATCGAAATCGGTTTAGCCGTTCTCAAGTTATGCGCTTACCAACACATTTTGCGATTTATTTTTATATATAAGAAGATAATAACTGTTATAAGTACCTACATATTATAATGAATGCTTTACATAACTTATTAAGATATTATATATATTTTATGAAGACTGAAGGTAAATAATTTCTATCGTTTTCTTCCTGTGTTAATATTGAATTAAAACTTCACTTTGATAATATTATGTCCTTTATCAAATCCTAAGCTATTTTTGTACTTACCAAATTTCATCCAAATCGGTTTATTTGATGAGGCAGATATATAGTTACTTTCGCGTTTATAATATTAATTAGAACACACATTTTAGCATAAATGTGGATATGTCGTGGCCATATCGTAGATTTGCTCATTTCATGATATGATCGATCATTTCACGAAATGGTCGCATTTCATGAAATGGCCAACATAGTTTGATCAGATCGTTAAATCGTCAACGTTTCACGATTTGGCCATCCACATTTGGCCAGATCGTATAAAATATAAAGAGTCCATAAAATATTTAAAAAACTCAGAATATTCTAAAATCTTGTTTAATGTCATTTAAGTTAGTGCCGCGGCAGCGGCCGGCGAATGCTAGAAGCGAATCGTTTTTGCAATAAAAAACAGTTAGGTTAGGTTAGGTTAGACTTTGATAAACAACGCGCGAGCCGAGCGAGCAAAGCGAGCGTGCCGCGGCAGCGGCCGGCGAGTGCCAGAAGCGGATCGCTTTTTAAAAAACAAACAATTATAATACTATAGTAGGATATATAAATATATATCCTAAAAGAAAAAATGCGTCTTAAATTATTTTATTTAAGACGCATTTTTTCTTCAATACACAGCGTATCAAAGATATCCACATTTTCCATAGTACTCGAACCGTCGTAAATTCTTTGCTATGACTTTCTTCATATTGTTATTAAACGAATTATGAAGTTTTTAACTGCGAATAATTAAATTTTCGCCAGCGGCCGCCATCTTATCACATAAACACAGAGCTTGCAGCGCCTCTACCAATGATTAATGTAACTATTTTACGATATGATCATATAATTTTAATCATTTCATGAAAAAACCGCGCGTTTAGTTGGCCATATCGTGAAACGATTTCTTATCATTGATCTGCTCAAGCCACATCATGATGTGGCCAAACTAAATTGGCCATTTCACGAAATGCGACCATTTCGTGAAATGGCCAATCATATCATGAAATGAGCAAATTTACGATATGGCCACGACAGATATAAGACTAATACCACATCAACACAAATATTCCTTTCTATTAACTCAAACGCAAATATTTACACAACTAGAAGAAGATGAAGATCCTTCAGAATCGTCTTTGAATCGTCAAAATACATAATATTTACCACCAATTTGGAAAGCAGTTTGTACATAGAAGAGCCATCAAGAAACGCAACCTGAAGCAACAAACGTTGTTTGCATTTATTTATTTATATTTCTACAGTTTGCAGAGAGCATGCATTACTTAGACACAGATAAAAAATACTAATGTATAGAGATAATAATATAGAGTAGGGGTGCGAAATATCTATCTATTTTTTATTCTACAAATGATGTCCACTATCCCAGATTTATGATCGCCATAAATATACCAAATACAAATTTTTAGACACTTAACTGTGCACTGCAGTGACCCTCCCGTTACGATAAATAAAACTGTATATTTTTGGCTATAATTTATCTATCACTACATAATATAAAACAAAGTCGCTTTCTCTGTACCTATGTTCCTTTGTATGCTTAAATCTTTAAGACCACGCACCGGATTTTGATGCGGATTTTTAATAGACAGAGGAATGTTTTAGTACATAATTTATTAGGTTTTAGACAAAACGGGCGAAGCCGCGGGCTTTATGTATATACCTATATCAACCAAGTTTTTTTGTAAGTTTTTCAACATTAAGTTCGTTGTATTGTTAATACGAAACGTCGGGTTAAATAAAATCTATACTATACCCAGGTAATATTATAAAGGTGAAGAGTTTGTTTGTTTGAACGCTCTAATCTCAGGAACCGTCCCATTTTCAAAATTATTTCGGTGTTTTATAGCCCATTTATCGAAGTACGCTATAAGGCTATATTATATTATTATACAACGATCACCAGGAGTGGAGCAGCTAGAATAACTCGCGTTTAAAATGCCTTAAAACATCTTTAGTTTCTAAGTTTTTTAAATGATTTATAGTTATTATGCTAATCCACGTTTAAACAAATACAACACACCAAAAATCATTTAATACCGTCCCTAAGTTAGTCGTACTCGACTTTCTTTTATATACGTAGAGACATTTATCACATTTCAGATTTTCAGGCAGTATCGGTACAACCGTTGAAAGGAGCGGACGTGTGAAAGAAAAACTGTGTAGTGAAAGTTTCGCGCGAAAGTAAAGATAAATTTTAAATATTCATAGAAAAGTGAATAATTTTCTGAGTGTACCTACAGTTTAAGTGTAATGTTATGGTTGTGAGTTTTAAAGTTTTGTGTGAGAAAATTCAGGAAATAAATATTTTTTGTAAGTATGTAGTTTTATATGCGTTAAATTTAGTTCTTGGTAAATTATCACTAAATAAT